>RJWM01005542.1:0-91014 GCA_004363535.1 Dasyprocta punctata
TCACCCAGTTTTCTCTGTGAACAGTAAGTCTGAGTATATAAGTCTTTAGATGTTTTTAATATGTTTTGAGAAAATAGTGAGAGTTTAGTCAACAAAATTATTTACCCTTGCCCTGGTTGATTCTCAGCATAGCCATAAAAGCAAGAATGCATTTGTCTCAGAAGTTTAGTTTAAGGACCATGTTTCACTTTGGAAGTTTGCATGGTCGCAAGAGAGATGTTCTGCTATCTGTTACAGTCTAATGGGTAGTCATCTAGGTTAATTCTTTTGAATGAGTGAGTACACTCCATTATTGGTCATACGTGGTTGAAGATTTACAAGTTCTTATTTTCAATTTACATTTTATGTCAGTGCAAGAGCCAAGAAAGTCACTATTCTGATATGACAATTTTTGTTTACATTAACCTCTAAGTAATACTCAGATCTTGAGCCGGGCGGTGGCGCATGCCTTTAATCCCAGCACTAGAGAGGCTGAGGTAGGCGGAGCGTTGTGAGTTCTAGGCCAGCTTGGGTCACAACGTGAGCGCAAGGCCGGCCTGAGCTACATAGTGCGACCCTGCCTCAAAAACCTAAGGCCAGGAGTTTGGCTTAGTGACTTAAGCGCCTGTCTGTCAGGCGCGAGGTTGTAGTTGGATCCCCAGTGCCACAAAAAAAAAAAAAAAAAAAAAAAAGGAATACTCAGATCTCAATAGTGTATTAAGTAAGCATCAGTTTCCTTGATTGAAAATACAATATAGTGCTCCTTCATCACAACCATTCTAAGTTCACTGCTCTTACAGATGACTAAAAGGTTTACTCATTCACAATCTTTAATTGCGATGTAATAAAATTGTCTAATATTCGCTCATCTGTGAATAGCAACCATATAATAGAAAATAGAAAATAGCTGCTGTACAGAGATGAGGAAACTACTGGGTAATTTTTCTGAGTTCACAGAGCTTGAACTTTAGCATAGATAGATAGATAGATAGATAGATAGATAGATAGATCTTGTTTTTATTTCAGAAAAATACTCATTATTAGCTTCACCCTAGACCTATAAATATGTTTTATGCTTCAAAACTGAAAAATGACCCTTCATTCTACATGCAAACATAGTGCTAGAGATGTAACTCTACAGTGAAACATTTTTTCACAGAGATAACATTTTTTTCCAGAGTAATAAAAACAGATAGCAATAATGATCAAAATAAATGTTTCTCAGAGCATTCATAGTGTGATTGGTTGTGGTATCATTTAAAAATTGATTATATATGTGAAAAACACAATGGAAGTCATCAAAGTGTATTTAAACTCTCATCATGATTAAACAATATGAATCAACAAAATTTTCTGTCCCTAAGATTAGTACGAATTAGATTGCAGGCTGCAGTACTTTCTCTGCTAAGAAGAGCTCTTTTGTGAATGAAGCCTACAGTAAATTTGGTAAAAAAAAAAAAAAAAAGAGAGAATTTTAAAATCTTCAGCTGGGCATGGTGGCACACACCTGTAATCCCAGAACTCAAGAGGCTGAGGCAGAAGGATCACTGTGAGTTTGAAGCCAGACTGGGCTATACAGTGAGTTCCAGGCCAGCCTGCACTGCAGAGTGAAACCCTGTCTCAAAAGACAAAAATAAATAAATAAATAAATTTTATTGAATAAAATCGTCAAAGAATTAGTCTGAAACCTTTACAGACATTTTGTAAGGGTGCTCTGGTAAAGTGACCTGCAATGATTGCCATGCTTAGAGAGGTCTTAATGAAACATGACAAATTAGTTAATCAATAACTTCCTTCCAATGTGGGTTTCAAATAGAGCTACACTTGGAATATTTGTCATTACAAGTCATTTTTCTGGATATCTAATGTTTGACTGAATGCGAGTATAAACAAGACTATTACCAGGCGGCACGAGAAAGCACAAAGCCTGGGCTTCTTAGCTAAGCTTCACTTGCTCTTAAGCTTTTTAACCTCTAGCCTATGCTATCAGCTAGAGAGCATTTGGGTTTAAACTTCTGGCCAGTGAGCACAGTCATCTACACTCCTTACCCTTCACTAGTGAGAAGAAGAGTACTCACTGGAATAATGTGACCTAATTACTGCCTGAAGAAAGAACTTTCAGGATGTAGACTACACATTAGGACCTCTTGCTTTCCTTCTTCCTGGCTACTTTGATAAAAGCATCTACTCTTTATCATTGGCAGATTGTATCACGCAGATCCTGTGATCTTATAAGGAAGCTTGCTAACTAGCTTATTTACTATTTAGTGTCTCACTGCTAGAAGGATTCTATTTGACAGGCATTTTAGCTAAAAACAAGAATAAAGATGACAATCTGGCAAAAGTAGTTGTTAAGATAAAATGTGTTTGACTTGCCAAGAATGGAAAATTAATAGATGTATTTCTATTCCTAAACTCCAGCTGTATTTAAACTTCTCAGTGAATTTCTCATATCTCTTCTACTCATCCACCCCCAAATTACAAAATATGACACCCCCCTTTCCCTTTATATACCAATGTGGTAGGTAATTTGTTTCTTATTGTGTCCAGTTAAGCTAAAGAAGAGAACACATCCTAATGTTAAGAAGTAAGAACCTATTTACTGACAATTCTACTCTATACTTAAACTATATTATGTGTATTAAACGCTCTAATTATTTGTGATTTCTTAAACACAAACTCATTCACATTTCCCTGCCGAAATAATATATAATTCTGTGTTGCTAAGTACTATCTTTCATTTGTCTATTCAATCTAGTTAGGAATTAATTAATTAGATATTGAAAATATCTAATCTCTTCCTACTTTTAGTCAAAGAACAAACAGTAATGTACTATCTAAATATTACTAAATGCTCAGCATACTAATCAATTATTAGGAGGAAAAATGTGCAGACAATGGTTTCATACTCAGGGAGATTAAAAAAGAAGCAAAATTCATGAGTAAGCAAATCCATATAGTATGAGATATGGAAAAAAATGTATCTATCAGCTCTGTGTAAAAGTAATAAGTGTTCTATTCTTAACTAGTTCTTTCATTCTGAAATGAAACTATGGGTCTGGTGGAATCAACTCAGCCTCCAAGTACCAACCCTATTTTCAAGTTGGTTTATTATGTACCTTAGCTGAGTTACAAATGGTGAGCATATGTCATGACATCTGAGATCTGTGTTTATTTTATGAATTTAAAAATCCACCCAAGATATTGGTTTTTCAAAGCCTATTGTTACAAATTGTAATACTGGAAAATTGGTAGAGTTGAGGGAGATCTTCTTTGGTATTATCAAAATTCTGCAGTTTATACAGTTTTGAGTTTGCTATAACACACAAAAAAACTAGAAAAAACAATATTGAAACAAATAATAAATCTAACGAGATATTATTTGTGAGCTCCAGATCCATAACTACCTAGTAGACATCTCCAAACCGTATTCCACAGTAATTTCAATCTCACCCCATGCAAAACGGAGCCCATTACTTAGTCTAAAAAGTGTTCATTCTCTTCTCTTGAGCACCATGACCTAGGTGCTCAAGACAAAAACTTGGAAGTAATTTTGAATTCTTCACCTATTCACATCCAGGCATAATAGATCTATTTGCTACTTTTCGTATATGCCTCCAATTTTGCATTTTGCATCTCTAACTCAAGCTACTGTTTTTTGTTATCTTGAGCAGTGTAACAGCCTCTTCCTTTTGCTCTGTTAGCCAGCTTGCTTTTCTCCAGGTTAGTCTCCACGGAGCAGCCAACCATCATCTTCCTGAAACCCACACTGGAGTATGGCATTCCTCTATCTAAACCTTTGCAGAGATTTGCTGTTCTTAAGAAAATAAAGCATGCCCAACATATTCATCAGTTCCTATACATTGATCTTTTAATTCATTTCTTGTATCCTCTATCACTATTCAGAAATAACACACTCTGCTTTATCAATGGGGCTACTTTGTTTTTCCTATGACTCTACACTCTACATTATACACTCGTAATGATGAGTGCCTAATGAATCATTATATTGTTAGTGTATCATTCTTTATTTTTTAATGGGATAGGATACAATCATAATAAAATGGTATGAGGTAGAAATACATTATGCCTTATGTATGTATATGTAAACTTTTGAATAGAATGAACTATATAAAGCTTTTAAGGCTACTCTTCCAATTAATCCATACTTAATCTCTGAACAATGTATATCTTTGGCTTTAAATAGCCACCATTATAACTACAACCAAATACTATCTCAGAACATATCTTCCTCCCCACATATCTTAGACTGGGTAAACCAGAGCTTTTATCTTATTGCCTATATAACCTGGAACTTTCTGAAGTTCTTAGTACCCCTATTACATTATGTACTGCTTATTCAATAAAACCATCTTATGCTCTATTATAATTAATTATTTGCCACGTCCTTCTCTAGCCATGTTCTGTTGATAAGGTCCAAACATGGAAGAAGATCTTCAAGGAGGACATCTTCTAAGAAAAGGCCACAGCATAAAAATTGGCTTTGTGGGAATGGGTTAATGCTTCTTGGGAACTGTTGTGCTAACTTGTGCTCAGACCTAGTTCAGAAAATTTTTTGTCTTCTTTCTTTCCCATGCATAAAATCAGTAAACAAAGTACAGAAACTCCCTAAGAACAAAGGGATAATTAATAAAATGTTTTTCTACAATTTATGGTGTGATGGTCCAATACTGAGCCAGACCAACGAGGCAAAGGCCATATCAGAAGTTTGGGAGCCTTTAATGATAATAATGATGACCTGCTGGTCAGGGCTATCTGGAAATCTCCATGCAGGGAGGCCAATATGTTACTATGTTTTGTCTTTTAAAAGAGAGGGGATAACCCATCCTGGCAGCTGTGAGAACATCGCAGGGGGATAGGAGGGCTAAATCATGGCTGAATATGGTCTTGTGCTCTGCAGGCTTTTAGCTAGGCTACCACAATGGAGCATTTAGAACAATTCAACCCCCTATATTACATTAGACCTCTCTAAATCAAGATTGATATTTTAAAACAATTGTTAAGATTTTTTCCCACAGGTAAATGAGGAAACTTGATTCAACTAATTGAAAACCAATCAGTAATCTATTAGTAGCCAAAACACACTTCAAGGTCTTTAGCTAAGTATAAACTTTCTGCCTATGCTAATGAATCATGTAACCATAGAAACCACGTAACCATAGAAACACCTGTTGATCTCATTCTTTTTATCTAAACTTTCAACCCTTGCCAAAAAGAAAATACAAAGTATTCTGTTAGAGCTTGCAAAAGAGAGAGTAGTAGTAGTAGTAGCAGTAAAAGAAGCAATAAACGAAGCAGATTCACGCAGTCTCTGAGATGTTTGTGTGTCTGTTCTCCATGCGCAAAGGCTCAGCCCACCTTCAGGGACTATGTGGACCTAGCCCGGCAATTATTTATATAATTTAAGGATATAATCAATGTACCTTCTTATATTCAATGTATTTTTAGTATTATATGGCATGTTGTAAACAATAAATATATACTGAATGGATAAATAAAGTTTTTGAAAATTGTGCCACAATCTTCCTTTCTCATTTTTCTAAGTCAAAATATTACTGATTTGATCATATTTTCTGTCTTTTTTCTACATTTTACACTGCAAGGTTTTAAAAGGTAGAAAAAGGAATTTCAATTTATTCAATAAACATAAAATAAAATGATGTAATATTTAATTGGAAGCTTTTCCCTACTTTTTATTTATTAGTCAGCTTAATTATTGCAGGACCACACTACCCAAAACTCACAAATTAAGGGATGGAAGGTTTAATTTAGTTCACAGTTTCAGGGGATTTAATGCATGCTATGCAGGCTCCAAGGCCAGAACGTCATGGAAAAAAGTGTGGAGAAGCAAAAATGCTTAGCTCATGATGGTAACTAAGCAGAGCAAGGGAACAGTACCATAGAGGAAGGGGTAAGGGACCAGATATACTATCACAGATACACCCAGACATCCTTAGAAGCATGTTCCACCAAACCTGAGGGTACCTCCAAAGCCAATCAAGTCAACACAATCAAGCTTACTCTGTACCTATGCAGAGACATAGAGGAGAAATTAACATTAATCAATACATTAGTATTGTTAATTTCAGATTGTTTTCTGAACAACTAAGATAGAAAAATTTAAAACACAAAGAAAATGAACATTTCTATGTAATATAGTTCGAGGTGACCCTGACAGTGCCAGTTACAAAATATATTTAGATGATATTTCTATCTTGCTCACTGTATACATTTTTCTAATTCTTGATTGCAAAAGCAGATGTATAATGCTAAGAATTTATTTTATAGCAAATCAGACATTATGAACCAGCTCTAAAATACATTTTACTTGTTTAGAAATGCACTCATTTACAATGTGACCAGAAAGCAAAAATTTTTTGCTGATATTTCAAGCTTCTTATCACTCTAAACTTGTAAAGTGATGTAAGTGGCTTTGCCAGATGTGACTAATTATCACAAAAACACTTCCTTAATCTAGAATCTGGAAAAGTCTACAGCTAAACAGTTCTTATATTTGATATTGGAACTGTGATTTACATGGGAAGCTGTTACCAGGCCAAAAAGAAAAAAATAAAATAAAATAACACGACTCTGAAAAATTGAGTTTCAAAATCTAAAGGTAGAAAGATTTGGGTTATAAAAATTTATCTGTAACTTTACATTAGTTGAAATTCAAAATTGAGATAGAAATCCAAAAATTTTAAAGCAGTGTTTTAGTCAAATTCTCATTGCTATAGAAAATACCTGAGATAATTAACTTGTAAAGAGAAAAAATTTAGTTTGTTCCCCATTTTTGGAGTTTCCCATTTGTGATCAGTTAGTCCCCTTGTTTTAGAGCCTGTGGCAAAGCAGCACATAATGGCAAGAGCATGACATAAAAGGAAATCACTCACCTTATGACTGGAAAGTAAAAGAGACGAAAATGTATAGACCTGGATCACAATATTTTCCTTAAGAAATGCCTCCAATCACCAAATATCTCCCACTGTTTCACCTTTTAAAGCCTCTACTACCTATAACTAGCACAACCTTGGTAACTGACCAAGGCTTTTATCTCAAGTACCTCTGGGGGAGCATTTAAAATCCAATCTATTGCAAGTACCATGTTAAGTTTTTAGATAAAATGATACACTATAAAGGTCTCTGAATGTATCTTGGGTTAGAGATTACATTCTATTAAAAATAAGAAAGAAGTTACTTGTTACTATGAAATTTAAACAAAATCAATACTTAGTTCGGTCATCATTGAGTCTTTCTTTATGATTATGCAAAAGTAAATACAGACCTAACAATAGTGGCAATTAGTCTGCACCTGGACCTGTTCTTTGGGCTTTATCTATTATTCCAGATACTTTCGGTTGTTTGCCAGTTCCATTCTCTTCTTTTTTGTCTTCTGTACTGCAGAACTAGAGAACAAACCTGACAAATTTGCCAGCTGAGTTACTAATGGGAGGTTCTTGTCTAAGATTGAATTGGGACAGATGTGGGGGAATTAAGATACTTCTGTCTCTGACTCTCGTAGGTAAGTCTGAGCTCCTACAGCATATTTTTCATTTTCAGCCCTTGCATTAAGAGTACAAATCTGGTCTTTTTACTGACTTCCTGGTTGCTTTACAGTGGTAAGAGTGGCAGTTCAAACAGTGCTAATTGTAGCAGCTATTACAGTGGCATCTTGGGAGGATATGAATCCCTTCCTGTTCCATTGTTAATGGAGCATAACACATTTTTTGTCATAAAGGGACATAACCATGGGTGTGTCAAACCCATATTTATTCTTTAGAATATTTCTATTGATGAATCATTAATTTTAATTTTATGAGTTTTATTATATTAAACAATGAGTGCTTAACAGAAAAAATATCAAAGAATGTATTGTATTTTTAAAATTGATTGTTTATAAAAATCAAAATTTTCAACATCAACTGATTTTTGGTGTAACAAATCTAAAAAAGAAAAGAAATAAATCCCTATATGAGATGCAATGATAATACTAATAGCACTCTACAAAAGAAATAGTATTTCTTTTTTTTTTATATATTTTATTAATAATAGAAGACAAGACAGAAGAGAATCCCGCATACTTGCTACATTGCCCGCTGTAAAGTGATACTTGGGTTGCTGACCACAGGCCTGGCCAAATCTACAAAACAAAAGTTGGTTGATGTTCCTTGGTTGCTATCAATTTAGCCAGCAGACCTCTGAAACAGCAGGTTGCTGACAGGGGGTGGGGGGATGGGGGGTAGGGGGGAGTGTTGTCCCTGATTCCAAGCGCGCCGGTGCCGCTCAGGCCGCGCGGGGGCCCCGCGAGGAGCCCCTCTCGTTCTCCTCCAAGGTCTGGGTTCAGGACCCCAGAAGGCGGTCCATGTTTAGTCCTGATCGGTGTCTGCGCCCCTCGGGCGGGGTGGGGGCCCCGAAAGGAGCCCCTCTTGTTCTCCTCCAAAGTCCTGGAGGTTTAGGACCCCGCTAGAAATAGTATTTCTTTCAATCATGACATGTGAGTTAGACTTCACACTTGACAACAGTACCTTTCATACACATATATTGCCTACACTGACAGCACATGTATTTTGCTTTTCTGGTCTTTATGTAGGGCATGTTTGACTTGTGGCTGGTCTTGCTGTTTTGTCAGGAGGTTCTTAAGATATTATGCAATGTCTAGCTAACAGGAATATAGAATATCAATAAAATAAAGTATCAAATTCTTATAATGCATTGCACATTATATAAAGATATATTTATATAAAATAATATTAATAAATATCAGCATTTTCACACCAGCTGTATACTTACTTACAAAACCTAAAAGATAATATCAGAAATAAATTTCCATATGAATTACAATGAAAATACCAATAGCACTCTACAAAAAATATCTTTAATTCAATTATCACACTAAATCATAAGAAAATAAGATGTCAATGAAATAAAATATCATATGTATAATGAGGGCTTAAAATAAACATCAACATTTACACATCAGCTGTGTGCTTGCTTAAAAAACTTAAGAGATAACATCAAAAATAAAAAACTGTGTGAGCCACAGTGTAGATACAAGCAAAAGCCTACCACAGAAATAATCTTTGCTTTAACTGTCACACAGAAGGCAGCCTTCACACATAACAACTGCATATTCTAGGCACATGTTTGCTTAAACTGAGAGCACATGTGCTTATCTTTCCTTTCCTATGTGGCAGGCCATTCTTGTCACCTGTCTTTTGTTTTTTGTCTTTTGGGGGTTTTTTGGTACAGCGTATCCAACTCACAACCTTGCACCTGCCAGGCAGGCACTGATGTTACTGAGCTAAATCCTCAGCCATATTTTTTGAGACAGGGTCTCACTATGCAGTTCAGGCCAGCCCTGAACTCACTTTGTAGCCCAGGCTGGTCTTGAACTCACAACAATCCTCCTGCCTCAGCCTCCCAAATGCTGGGATTAAGGGCATGTGCCACCACACCCAGCTCTTGGCACCTGTTTTATCTTCCTATTTTGTCAAGAACTTCCTACTATGTTGAACAATGTGCCCCTAGCATGGAAATAAGATATCAATAAAAATAAAGTAAAATAAAATACTAAATGTGTAATGAGTTTTTAGAATAGATATCAACATTTTCATTTTGGCTTTTTGCTTGCTTACAAAACATAAGAGATAACATCAGAAATAAAAATCTATGTGAATTACATTAAAATTATCAATAGAACTCTACAACAAAAACAGTCTTTGCTTCAATTGTCACACCCAAAGCAGTTTTACACAAGAAAATTGCATGTTCCTCATGAAAGTAGCACACTGATAGCATGTATATTTTGTTTTCCTGTCCTTTCTTGTAGGGCACAGTTGAGATCTTTTTGGTTTTTCTTGTCATAGTAGGTCTTTGGAATGCTGCCCCTGACTGTGCACCTGTCAGCTCACCAGTACTCTGCAACTTTTTAGTGTAGTTCCTTGGGCAGAAATGTTTTGTTATTCCTCTGCTGTAAATGACCTCTTATGAGTTCTAGTAGCAACCCTCTAAGAAAACTTCTCTGAGGTATTTTGCACTTGTTCTTTGCAAGCTATCAAACTATACCTCACATGTTTAGGACTGAGTAAAACACAACCATTGGCCAATGCTTTGTGCTTCAAGTGACATCATAGCTGCTACATAGCTCATCAGCATCTACTCTGCCTTTGGTTTTGTTGTAGAAAGTTTCCATCTCAGGCTTCCATTTAGTTGAGGTTTTCCTATCAGTTTTTCCATCACGGTTCATTGTTGATATTAGCACTATCAGTTTGCTTTTCTTTGCTATGTACGAGGCCAATTTAAATCTGTCTGAAATCCAAAGATTGCATTATACAATTCTCTGTTATGAAATTGCAACATTTCATTTGGAATTTCTGCTTTGTTCCTGCTTACAGTTCCTGTGCTGTTCAACTTGTGCTATGTTAGTAAATGTAATATTAGTTGAAAGCCATAAACCAATTGTCAAACGTCACATTCCAGTTAGTTTGGGTGATGTGAGCAATAAATCTGTTCACAGTATCATTCAGTTTATTACTATATGAATAAGGACCTTGTTGTAGTGTGGTCAGATAGCCCCCACTTAAGCCTTACATAATCATGCACGGAGCTGAGCGTGGCATTCATGATTGATTTGTTGTCTGGTGCTGGGATTGGTGCTGTGAGTGCTACACCCACCCAGGGGTGGAGCTGACATACAGTGTAAGGGCGGGAAGAAGGCCTGTCTTTCTCTCTTGCTCATTTGAGCCTTACTTCCCTGCAGCCATGAGCAGCAGCCCCCCAGCCATGCCACCCTGCGTTGCAGCCAGCTGAGTATGGACTAAAATATTCAGTATTGTAAGAAATAAACCTTTCCCTCCCTAATTTTGGGCGTCAGGTATTTTGTCTCAGCAGTGAGAGAAAAGTAACTAAGACAGACCTGATGGTTGAGTTTCAGGACAAATTTCTAAATTCAAAGCATATTAACTGTTCATATTTATAACCATTTTAAACCATATTTTGACCCACACCTCTTTGGTAAGTCTTTTATATTTCTGTGATTACTGTGACAAATCTCTGCTAAGTACAGAAGACCTGTGAATGCTTTCAGTTCAGCTAGTGAAGTGTCATAATAAATACATTTCTGAATATCCCTATTCAAAACAGACAGAATGTTTTACTTGTATTTCACAGCATCTTGTAGAATTTCATCTGTCACAATTTCCAACATTGAATGACAGTGCTGACATTCTGTGCAATAAATTTCAAGACCATTATTATATTTTAGGACCCAGTTTTAACATTGGATCATTCCTTTTTGTTACATTACCATTTTGCTACATTTTGACTAGTCAAATATGTACTCACATTGCTATTTTCTTCATCATTTGAATCAATGAGATCAGGATTCCCTGCGTCTGTATCAGTTAATTCTTCCTCCATTTGATTGTCACAGGAACTTTGGTGCACATGCCCAACTTTAAAATCATCATCATTATCATCATCATCATCCACTCACACCACTCTTCTGTATGAAAACATGTATTTTATCATAATGGTTCGTCTTCATCATCCATCCATGAGTAATCTGATGATTCACTTTTGACCTCCTCCAAAACTTGCAAATCTATTTTTTCATGTGTCATTGTACTGAACTAGGCTACTTCCACTAGAAAAATCTAAAGAACCTTTTTTAGAAACAAATCTTAGAGTGGTGCATGTGTATTATACCCTCTGTGATGCTCAGGGAAACACATTAAAAACTACCATGCAGAATCATATGGGTGTAAATCCTGGTATGATGCTTTCGCACATATGCACACACCTCGGTTCTTATCATACCAAATGGGTAAACACAAAGATTGCTTCCTGAATCCCTCAGGGAAAATACTGAGATGCAATGCTAGCTACTATTACATGAAAGTAAAAATTTGCAACAGAAAAGTAAGGAATGAGTTTGTGGGACCCTTACGGATATCAGTTAATATCTGAGTCATGCTCCTATTGTTCCTCAAATGTTTCCACTGTATTTATGAGAATTCTCTAGTGTTGATTTCAGTTTACTTTGAGTTCAGTATTGTTCTCGATGAGCTGTTTAGTTCAATCTTATTCTACCTGCACCTGCTTAACTTTATCATATATATGATGACAAAGACAGCTATTTTAAAGATAACAAAATTTATTAAGGTAGCCTTTAATGATATTCGATCATCTTGTTTCGAAACCAGGTATTGCTTTCACTGTTCTGTTTTGAGGGATTTTAACCTATCTTAGTTTGTTTGATTGTATTACAACAGCTGATGTAGGCAACTGCCTAGAAGATAATATAAGGCACTGTAGAAATCAACGTTGCATTACTATGTATTGCTTCCATTATTTTATTTGTTATTGGTTTTATTCAGTACTATTTCGTTCGACTATATTAGGCCAATTGGTAAGGGCAATTATTTTGAAGACAATAAGAGGTATTACAAGGGGAACCGAGGAAGGAAAGAAGGGAAAAGGAAAAAGGCATAGATTTATATGAGGGTATACATAAGACAGTTTGAAAGACTATATTACTAAACGCATTAACTGGAGAGAAGAGTTGATACTCATATAATTAGATCAATCTTACATGTCTTTATCTGTCAATCTGAACAACCCCCTTGAAGGTAATGATATACAATGTTACAACCACTATAAAATTCCAATCATCTCATTTCGTAAACCTATAAAGTTACAGTATTGAATATGTTGTTGTTATTTGTTGATCCTTTAAGTTTTTTGTTTCTCTTTTTTATGACCATTCTTTTATTCTTTATTGGTTTCATTCTGAACTATCTTGCTTGATTATATTAGACCTGATGATATGGGCAGTTATTTTAATGGTAACAAGAGGTATTCTAAGGGGAAAGGAGGTAGTAAGGAAGGGAAAAGGAAAAAGATATAAAATTATAAATAGGTATACATAGGACAGTTAAAATGACTATATTACTAAATGCATTAGCTATAGAAAAAGAAAAGTTAATACTCATGATTTAATAAATTTTGCATGTCTGTATCTGTTAATCTGAAGAACTCCTATGAAGGTAACGATATGCAATATTGTAACTACTGCCAAATTTCAACCATCTCATTGTGTAAACCTACAATGTTATCGTATCAGAATTGTTGTTGTTGTTTGTTTGTTTGTTTTGCTTTTTGTTTCTGTCTTCTGTGTCCATTTTATCTTAAATTAAAAAAAATACCTAGGATAGTCTCTATATTCTTGTCCAGACAAAGAATGATAAACAAATGTTGACTCATGGATTCTTCACATATAAATTAATATATTTACTAACATTCACTTTTACAGGTAAGGAAATAGAATCACAGAGAAGTAAATAATTTCCATAGGTCACACAACTTATAAGTGGTGAAATCAGGATCTGAATTCAGGCCATCTATCTTCAGCATCTAGGCTCTTTTCAAATTTTAATTCTAATTTTTGATTGACACATAGATATTGTGCATAGTTAAGTAGCAAAGTGTGATATCATAATTCATGTATATGTATTGGGTAATAAACAAATTTGAGTAACTTGCATATCTATCTGCTTCAATTTTTAACATTTCTTTTTTTTTATTTAAGCGAAAAAAAAGACTCATATAACAAAGACAAAAAACAAAACAGACAAAACAAACGACTAGAGTAAATGCACAACAGTAACATTACAGGTTTACAAAACAGGATGATAGAAACCTGACATTGGTTGCAATATTGTGTATCGTTATCTTTAAAATTGTTGTTTATATTAACAGATATAGACATGTAAAATTGATCTAATCATATGAGTGTTAATTGTTCTTTCTCGATAACAAATACATTCAGCAGTGTGTTCCTTTTAGTTATCTTACCTATACATATATACAGATTTATATCTTTTCCTTTTCCCTTCTATATGATGAATACATTCGAAATCCTCTCACATAAGTATTTTGAGATTTGTAATACATTTAAATCTCAGGTTATGCTGCTTAAACCATGTAACTTCTCTTACAGGGGTTTGTTCTAATAAGACTGAGACCACACATGTACACTATAGACATCCGTATTTGTTAAATTTTAGTTTAGAGAAAAGCAAATTTGTATCCTACGAGTATAAGCTTCTTACAAGGGAGTTGAATTTACTACACTATGTTAAATAACATTCTTTGACCACACAATGCTATAACAATAAAAATTTTGAGATATAGTGACACTAAAATCATGATGAAATATCATGCTAAGTCCTAAAAAATTACTATAAAAAAGACAATTACAAAATTGTGTGAGAATTTCAAATGACTGTAACTTCATACACTGTTGATAGAAATAAGATATATTACAACTATTTTGGAAAGTATTTGGCAATTTTTTAGTTAAATGTTAATTTAATATACTATCTGGTAATTCCACTTGTAGGCATACACCGAAGAAAAGTAAAAATGTATTTTCACATAGAGACTTATATATAAATGTTCATAGAATCATTTATAACAGACAAAGTTATGGAAAAATTAAATGTTCAATGACTAGTGAAAAATGTTTTAAATATGGGATACCTATATATACTTTGGGATTTCTCATATGAGAAAAACTATATAGTATTTAAGCTTGTGTGTCTGATTTATTTCATTTACATTCGTTTTGTAAAGTCCACCTTTAATTCTACAAATGACTCTAATTTATCCTATTTTTATAGAAGAGTAGTATTCCATTATGTATACATACCACATTTTCTTTATTCATTCATCTTTTGCGCAATGGGTTGGGTTTTACTTTTGTTGCATTAGTATTTTGTTGTAGGCCATAAGGAGCAAAATACAAGATAAATAAAGAGAAATGGGTATATGCAAATAGAAGAGGGACCAAGAGATGGAGGGAGTGGGGAAGGACAGGATAAGGGATCTAAGAAAGAATTGTTATGTAATGTTATAAATGTGCACAGTGTAAGTAATGAAAGATGCCAGATTAAAAAATAAACATACTATTGTATACATTATTCAAGTGAAATGTGTCGAGAAGGCAAATCAAAAGACAGAAAGTGGTGTTTGTCTGAAATTAAGAGGTAGCAGCAAGGGGCCCTGCCATGAGTTCAGGGATCTTGCAAAGGCAATGGAAATATTCTGAAGTTAGTTTCCGGTGATGGTTTACCAATGTCACTGAATTGTACACTTAAAATGAATTCATTTTGTTATACATAACATAAACAAGATTAATAGAAATAAATTTGTCAAAATACTACTTGTCAATATTTTGTGTAGGAAAAAATGTATAAGGAAAAATTAAATAGTTCAAATACATCAATTCACAGTAACAAGCAAAATTATTTTATTTTGCACAGTGAAGGATTGTTATGAGATAACTTCCAGCCTTGTAAACACAATGTTATTCCTGATATCTTGACTAACAGAATAGATATTAAATCTATTTAAAATATTTCTAAAGAGAGTATGGTCAAATTGCCTTACAGATCAGAGCAAGACAGAATTTAGGATTTTAACTCTGAGAACATATTTAAAAATTATATGTTTATAAATAATAAATTCAACAAAATACTAATGCAACAAAAGTAAAACCCAACCCATTGAGCAACAATTGTTCAAAAATTAGTAATTTGTAACATAGATTTACATGTTGCAACAACTAAGATGTATCAGCCATGAAAACATTAAAACTGTAAAAGGAATTGACTTTGGAGACAGTAACTATATTTAAAAAAATGAACTATCACATATTATAATTCTCAATATTATAACCTTTTGCTTAAATGTTATAAGTAATTTAAGCATTCATAAAATGTAGAATATTTACATTTAAATATGTCAAAACTGTTTGATTGTTACTGAAATGATGATTAATACCTTGATAACATCTAGAAATATAGTGACATAAAAATAGAATGTAACTGCAAACATCTAATGTAAGGATTAACTATGTGAGAATATCATAAGGACATTTTAAAAATACCAATATTAAATAAATGTAACCTGAAACTATTTTAACATACTTCTTGATACACACACATAACTTTTCAAAAGGCTGTGATGAGTAATAAAACATCTGTCTCTAGTTTAAAACAGGATACCAGTAGAATTTCTACATAAAAAAGACAATACAAAAGTTATATAAGAAAAAAATCATCAAAGAACTGCGATTTGTTAACCACAGTAGCCATTTCTTCAAACATCCACATTTACTAAAAACCTACTATGTGTTTTAACTATGTAAAATATTCTAAGTTTCAAAGACATTCATCAAGTGGTAGTTGTCCTTACAGTATACCTGGAGTGTGTGAGAGGAGAAATTTTGTTTAGCTTGAGTTCTGTACTTACCAGTGACTACCCAGCCTTTCTATTTTTCTGCTGTCTCTTGGCTCCATTGTGAACCACTGCTTCCCTTACTGCCCTTCACAGGCGGAAACTTCTGGGCATCATTTCCTTGATAGGATGCTTCTCTGTTTCCATGAGTGACAGAAACCTTAAATTAGGACTGATTATGTTGCTATGTACTCTCCTTTTCCTTTGTGATTTCTTTTCCTTTGTCCTTTATCATACCACCAGAGGATACTGGAAAGAAAGAGTCATGGCTTTTTTCTTTGCCTTTTAAAATTTATCCTATATAGTATTGCCAGATTAATAATAATATCAGAATTATTAATATAAATTTCTCCTCTGTCTTAGTTACTTTTAAAAATTATTTTATGGAAAAGGTAAAATGAAATTTCATTGCAAAGTAATAGGAGAATAACCACAGTTAATACATTTCATGTTGTTATCTTTAAAGTAGTTGCTCACGGTACAAGATATGGGTATAAAAATTTCTCCAATCTATATTGACACAAACTTTCCTTTTTAATAAATTAAGAGAAACTAATAGTATAACTGACTTGCATTTCTCCCTTATTTCCTACTGTCCTTTTCCCTTTCACCCATCCTAGTTCATTTTTCCTTTTGAACAATATCTTCCCAATATCTACTGTACATTTTAGACTTTATTTAATCTTTTAATTTCTCACATAAGAGAGATAATATGATGGTTATACATGTAAGTCTGATTCATTTCACTTATGAGTATGGTCTTGTGTTGCATTCATTTACCTATAAATGTTTCAAGTTTATCTTTCTTTGTGGCTGAGTAGTACTCCATTGTATAAAAATACCACATCTTTTTAATCCATTCCTTGGTTGATGGGCATTTGGGTTGTTTCCAAGATCTAGCTATTACAAATTGTGCTACTATAAGCATGGATACACATATATTGTTGTGGTACAATGTTTTTATTTTTTATGGGTTGAAATTCAGAAGGGGACTAGCCGGGTCTAATGGGAAGTCTAATCCCAGTTTTTTGAGGAATCTCCACACTGATTTCCACAGTGATTGCACCAGTCTGCACTCCCACCAACAGCACCTATAGCATTTGTTTTTGGTTGTTTTCTTAATGGTGACCCTTCTTTCTGGAGTGAGATGGAATGTCAGTATTGTTTTAATTTGCATTTCTTGAATGACCAGTGACATTGAAAAATTTCTCATATATTTATTTGCCATTTGTATTTCTTCCTATGAGAAGTGTGTATTCATCTCAGATGCCCATTTTTGGATTAGGTCTTTGAATTTGAGGGGGGCCTGATTTTTTAAAAATTCTTTGTATGTTTAGTAACTTTTTGTCACTAGGACAAAATATCTGACTCCCACAGATGAAAGGGGGAGAAATTTGTTTTGCCTCATGGGTTTTAAAGAATTCAGTACAGAGTCAGTTGCCTCCAAAGCAAGAAGGGCATGATGGAAAGGAAAGCTGCTCACGTCATGGGTATTAGGAAGCAAAAAAATGAGAGGAGCCTGAGTGGGAGATGACACCCCACAGGGCATGTTCCCAGTGCCTGCATTCTCCTGACCAGACCCCAACTTTCAGTGGATTTATTCACTAATGGGTTTGGTTTATCCACGATCCAATCATCTACCAAAAGCCCCACCTCTGAACACATGAGGCTTTCAGTAGAAAGTCTAGGTCAGAACCATATCTTCACTGTGAACAAATAAAATAAAAACTCAGTTCTTTAACACTCAAGACCATTCACAATCTTTCCCTACATTTCTACTCCATATTCAACTCTTCTACCAAATGTTGATAATGAAATAAATTATATGGTTTATTAGCCATAAAATGATTTATTTTTACTATGTCTCTGTGCTTACTCATTTTTATTTATTCTCTACTTTGACAGGATTTTAATATTTAATATGTTAGTATCTTAAACTTATCTGTTTCATCCTCTATCATTAACTTTTGTGTTATTCATCCTCTATCATTAAATTGTGTATTACCAAAAACAGTCCTCCTCAGCTAAAACAATGTTAATATTAATTTTGTTGTGGGATTTATTTTATTTAAGTTGAAATTATATTCTGCATATTCTTTCCTACTTAGTGAAATTAAAGACCGTAAAACAAGGCAGATGTCTTATTAATTGATATCATTAATACTATTCCCTGAGGTATAATTATGAAATACTGTATAATTTTATTATACCATTAGTGTTTTATTGGTTAAAAACTAAAATTTTGTGAAATGTGTATTTCTTTTCTGATGCTAAGACACCATTCAGTTTTTCCCTATGTTTCATTTTGTACATGTGGAAATCCTTTTGTCCCAACACCAGTTTTTAAAAGATTGTTCTTTTTTTACAGTAAAAGGAGTTTTGAGGTTGTGTCTGAGTTTCTAGTCCTATTCATTTGGCAAATCCATCCTTGTGCTGATATCATAATATTTTGATGACTACAGCTTTGTAAGGAATTATTGGTGCCCAAAACCACTCTTTTTCAAAATTACCTTAGTTGGTTGAGGCTACTTGAAGTTTCATATTAATTGGAGGTTCTGTTTTTATATTTCTGCATGAAAAAGGTTATTAGAATTTTGATGGAAAAAATACATATCTCTAGAAGTGCAATTACTGGTGCATAGAGTTGGGCATATTCAACTTTATATTGTTCTTTAGAATTCTTGTAAAGATACATTCCAACAACAGTATACAAATCCGAATTACTTAAGATGTGTGCTAAAATTTGTATGTGTTATTTTCAGTTTTATCTTTAAAACTTAATGTATTCTATGGTGTGAGAAGTAGATCTCATTATGATTATTTTGCATCTCCTTAATGCTTAATGGTAATGAACACTTTTTCAAATGCTTATTGTTCATACATGTGCCATCTTTTTTGAAATGCCTGTTTAAGTCCAGTCACATTTTTGCTTTTACTCTTGTTGATGTGTGGAATTCCTTATTCTGGATATAAGTTATACTACAAACCTACCCTATAGAGTACCTTTTCACTTTTTTAATGGTGTCTTTTGCTAAAGTCAGTTGTTTCTTAAATAAATGGTATATGATTTAGAAATTTCTTCTTGGTATTAATAATTTGTATCATATTTAAGAATTTAGTTTAAATTTGGAAGAAGATAACTTGGGGATTCCAAAAGAAGATCAAAATTGGCAAGAATAGTATTTATTCTAATAAATGCTATTTTATATGGACATTGTTTCTATAATTTTAGAATGCTTTAAGAATAACACTGAGAGGACTGTAAGAAGTGACAGAAGTATTCTATATATTCACTATCAAATATGATAGCCACAAGCCCCATGGAGATACTGAGAACCTGAAATGTAGTAGTGCAATTGAAGAAATGGATTTCAGATTTTGTTTAGTTTAAATTGAATTTAAATTTAAATAGCATCATTAGGCTAATTGCTATCATATTGAACACTACAGCTTTAGAAACAAATGGATTTTTTCTTACTTGATTCCTATTTCAGCATGTGAAACTTATTGTCATTGAACTTTATCACTAGCTTAAGAATAAAAGAAGCAAAGACTTGCCAGGTCTAGGTAATTTGTCTACAACTAAAGACCTACTGAATAGAGTTTGGAATCAAATCCTGGCCTATTTTATTCTGGCATTGCTTTGAAAACTGAAGGAATATGATTAATTTTTTTAAAAATAGAGATAAACTTGTCTCAAAAGATACAGAAAGTAGTTAAGTAAAAAGTACTTTATATAAAGATTAAAACTAAAGTCATATTTTCTCTATGAAGCCTTCAGCATCAATGAAGATTGGTGTCTAAACTTATAATTTTCTTTGTATTTATCATTCAAAGCATCTGTTTAGTAACTTACAATAAATTATCATATTTGTTCAAACTTTGAATAACAGAAATAAATACAGTTAAAAGTACTTTACAATGGTGGCTTTATTTTTTGTATCATTTTCTTATATTCTCAATCAAATTGGAAGCTGTAGACTAATTTTCTGATTTTGGGAGTCCAGTAATAAGTAATTGTTTTTATGTAAAATTGTCCAATGTTTTAAAATAGATTCTATTTAATATTTTATACCTATCAGACCTCTTCATATATCTCTTCCTTCTTTTGTAATTCTTGGTAAACACTGTCCCTGAGATTTCCCATATTAGTAATTTTGTGATCTTTTACCTTCTAGACCGCCTGTTTTCCAGATGTCATTTGGAGTTTTCACATGTTTCTTCAAACTCACTACAGGGCTGTTAGATGAAGATTTCAACCCATTATCTCAGTTATTTCAAAATTCCTCTAAACACTCTTTCCTGACAGTTCTGTGTTTTTGCACTGTATTCTTCACCTTGCTCCAAGACCAACACTCTAGTATTCAAATAGCAACTCACATTCGGGAAAACATTTCCAAGGAACATATTGTATGTCCACAGTGCTGTAGGCACCATGTAAGGTGTCAAAATATAGCTATTAGCGAAGAAGTTAAATTTTCTTCCATTAGCTACTAGTCCAAATCCACTTAGAACTACATTTTATGATCTGCCTAATTCTCTTTAAAAAAGAGAGTCCAATACCTAGGGAATATTCCCCTTACCCAGAAAATATACCCGCATAAAAATTCTATATTCCTACCAGAAGTTTTGCTGCTGCATTTTGGTTTTATCCACTGCTGGAATTTGATGTGTACTTGACACTTACCTGTCTCCCCTGTGCATGTATCCTGGATGACAGATAACTCTATTGCAAAACCACTGAACTAGAATGGCAATTTCTTTATGTCTATGAAATGAAAAAAAACTGCTTCACATGGAAACTGGTCTAATAGCAGAATTTTACTAAAAGTTACTCTAGT
Organism: Dasyprocta punctata; assembly: GCA_004363535.1. Lineage (NCBI taxonomy): Eukaryota > Metazoa > Chordata > Mammalia > Rodentia > Dasyproctidae > Dasyprocta > Dasyprocta punctata. The sequence goes on from RJWM01005542.1 coordinate 21,141, forward strand.
AATTGCAATAAGAAATGTTACTTCTTTATTAAATAATAATAAATCATTGACATGCTATAGTGTATTCTTTTATATATTTTATGTATAAAACTAATTTTTAGATGATGTCATTGCCCTTTTAGGGTGATATTTTGATAAGCAGTTCATATCTCCACATGGAAAAGTCTAATTTCTTTTTATATTTTGGCAAACTACACAATATCAAAAGTTCACAAGATGGAATTGGGTGTTGCTGATATATATGGAATTTCACTCAAAAATGACTTACATCATCTTTACACATCAACTTTAAGATACTATAATAAAATGATATTGTGAATGTTTCAAAAGAGAACCTTAAAAATTAGAATAATTGCCCCATATACTGCAAAAACTGGCCTGGAAAAAATCAAGCAGAAAAGAAAATTAGCATAAATGCTATGTTCCATTTCACTTGAGAGCTTTTATTGATTGAAGAAAAAAGGAAAGCAAAACAGAAAGAAATGACATGGTTGCCTTAGTTACAACTATTATCCTGCATGGTTCCCTGGCCCGTCTGTTTACCGCTACACTGCACAACTCAAGAGCAGTGAGAACAGAAGCAACAAAGAACACAATATGTTACCTAATGACAAAAGACTTATTTTCTTAGTACTATGGCTAGTTAATTAATTTTATTAAAATACTAATTCACAGAATTAGAGACTAATGGCATACTACTTTCTAACAATTTTTTGACTTTTATGTTCCAATTTTAGTTGATCTCTCTGCATTAATGAGGAGGAAAAATGAAGCCTGAGAAGGATATGTTTTTTCAAAGACCCACATGCACGACGTAGGAGAGCCATGGTAAAATGCCAGTTCAATTTAATTTTGGACCCATGTGTCTTATATTTCCAAAGAAAGGCATCTAAAACAGTCAAACTCTCTATTCAGATATGCCTTGAAAACAATCAGATAAATATTCATATGAGGTTGTGATTAAAAAATGAGGTAAATGATTAAATTAAAAAATTGTTACAGCAAAGCCATATTGACATTAATGCCCCTCACCATACTTTCCCTTGCTTCGTACACGTTTATCCTATCATTATTGCCACTTTCTGAAGAAGTTCTGAAAGTCCTCTTTCACAAGTGGCTTCAGTTGTATTGTCATGGCTGCCTTAGCGTTCTGAACTGATTCAAAATATTTGGTTTTATGGCCATTTTGACTTTGGGGAAGAGCCAGAAATCACAGAAATACCAGATCTGCTGAATAGGTAGAGGAGGATACAGAGTAATGGTTTTATTTGACAGATATTTTAATAAATGATGGACAATTAGGTGTGGTCACAAAATACAGTGAATTTTTAAATAAAATAATTTAATTATTTTAAATAAAATAATTTATTAAATTACTTATAAATTTTAAATAAAATAATTTGTTAATAATAAAATAATTTATTAAAATAATATATTTCCATTAATCTACCTGAAAATATTCAATGTAACTTCCTCCCCTTGCTTCAAACTTATCCTATTGTCCTTGGCACCCTGTCTTTTACTATAATAAGATTTTAAAATTTAAACATTCACTATATTTTTGATCACCTGTATAAAAAATAAAGTATAAGATTCACTTGGTAAAATACACTGTTTTAGTAAGACTCTAAAGTGAGAACCAGCAGGAAATGTAACCTGGAGAGAAAGGTTCAGAGTTAGTATAAATGACTTTATATGCCCTTTTTTTTTTCTATTTTTGTGTCCCGCATATCATTTACATTTGAATTCACATATGTTTCATTCTCTTAACTCAATATCTGAGCTGAAATCCTGAGTTTTTGTATATATGGAATGGGAAATAAATTTTCTCCAAAAATATGCCTTATCACCTACATAGGAAATCTCCACCTACTTTTTTTTTATTATAATTATGTCTACTTTGCAAATAGGCATCTTCCAGGTAACTACTTAGTTTTTAGCTTCTGGATACCAAATAATTAAGTTTGAAACATACAATATTGTCTTTTATTTCAATGGCAAGATGTTAAATTTTTCTCTTAAAAATTAGAGATATTTTATTTCGAACTTCACCATTTCTTGATGGCATTATTGGGTGGATTTGCAGCTGGTTTTATTTATAAAATAAAAGTAATATGCCTTTTTCTAGTTTCTGAAAGAATATATAAAAGTATTTCCCAATTTTTAAAAATAACTGAGTATCCACTGACAGCAGAGGGAGCTCACAGTGTGTTCTTTTCATTATTGCTAAACTATGCTTTTATTTCTGTTACTTAATGGCAGGATAGTAAAATTAAAAGGTCTACTTTAAAGAGAAAATCTGCAGAAGTATTGTCAGATATAATTTATGAATTGTGTTTTAAAGCAATGAAATATAAAGTGGAATACATTTGAAAACTTCATTGTACATGCATTCATTACGTTCAGCTTTGAATGTTTTTTTAATTTAAAAGAGAAAAAATAATAAAAACCAATGGTACAGAATTTAAAATCAAGATAACAGGAAATGAACAATGGTTAATATATTACTTATTATTTTCTTCAAAGTAGCTGTTCAGATAACAAGATATAGGCACTCATAATTGATCAAACAATATAAGCACAAACTATTGTTTTCCGTGAACTAAATCAGTAGTACAATTATTTTAGCTATCTTATGTGTGCGTGTGTGTATATATATATATATATATATATATATATATATATTCTTTTCCCTTCCTTTTTTTTCTTCTATTACCCATCTCAGTTGCACTTTTCTTTGGAGCAGTTTCTTTCTCTTTCATAATACTATTGTAGATTTTGGATCTTATCAGATCTTTTCAGTGTCTTACACTAGGGAGACAATACAATGTTTATACATGCAAGTTTGATTTATTTCACTTACGTTTATGGTCTCTAGTTGCATCCATTTAACTCTAAATATCTCTAGTTTATCCTGCTGTATAGTAGAACAGTACTCCATTACATAAAAATATCACATCATTTTTGTCTGTTCCTCAGTTGATGGGCATTTGGGTTGTTTCCAAGATTTAGCTATTACAAATTGTGTTGCTGTCAACATGGGTGCACATATATAATTGTAGTATGATGTTTTTAATTCTTACAGGAAAATATCCAGAAGGGGAACACTAGGGTCAAATGAGACCTCTAATTTTAATTTTTTTGAGGAATTTCCACACTGATGCTCACAGTGGTTGCACCAGTCTACACTCCCACCGCCAGTGGAGAAGGGTTCTTTTCCACCCACAACCCCTCCAAGATGTCCACTATCACCACCTGTATTCAATATAGTTCCAGAAACATTAGCTAAGAGCAATTAGACGAGAGAGAGAAATCAAAGGAATAAGAATAGGAAAGAAAGAAGTTAAATCATCATTATTCACAGATGACATGATACTCTACATAAAACACCCTGGAAACTCCACCAAAAGTCTTCTGGAATAAGTAATTAGCTAGACACAGTGTCAACACTCAAAAATCAATAGCTGTACACAGACAACAAACACACTGAAAGAGAAATCAGGGAAGCCAGAGCCTTCACAGAAGCATCTAAAATAAAGAAATAATTAGGAATTGATCTAACAAAGGATGCAAAATATCTATACATTGAAAATTGCAGCACTCTGGAAAAAGAGATCAAAGAGGATATTAGAAAACAGAAAGATATCCCTTGCTCTTGGGTAGGAAGAACCAACATTGTGAAAATGGTCATATTCCCAAAAGTGTTATACACATTTAATGCAATCCCAGTCAAAACACTCTCAGCATTCTTCACAGATCTAGAGTAAAAATTCCTAAAATTCATTTGGAAACAGAAGACTTAGGATAGTAAAGGCAATCCTGGGCAACAAAGGCAAGGCAGGAGGCATCACAAACCCTGACTTGAAATTATACTATGTAGCTACTGTGATAAAATCAGCATGGCACTGGTAAAAAAAATAAAAAAACAGACATGAGAATCAAAGGAACAGAACAGAAGATGCAGACATGACTAGAAAGACACTCAGCCACCCTGTCTTTGACAAAGATGCCAAAGATGTTCACTGGAAGAAAACTTCTTTAATAAATGGTGCCAGTAAAATTTATATTCACCGTGCTGGAGACTAAAACTAGACACATGACTATCACCATGCACTAAACTAAAGTCAAAATGGATCAAAGATCTAAATATTAAAAAAAAAAAACTACATCTACTGGAAGAGTAAGTAGGTAGAAATTTTGAAGGCACAGAAGTAGGCAGAGAGTTCATGAACAAAAGCCAAACAGCACAGGAAGTACTCCAAAGAATCAACAACTGGGATCTCATGTTATTAAAAAGTTTTTGAACATCAAATAAATCACCAAAAGAGTGAAAAGAAAACCCACAGAATGGGAAAAAATTTTAGCCAACTGTCCCTCAGACAAAGGACTGGTAGCTAGAACATATTCAAAATTGAAAATAATCAGGTCCCCAAGTTCAATGATCCAATCCAAAAATGGGCATCTGAGATGAATACATATTTCTCAAATGAGGAAATACAAATGGCAAATAAATACATGAAAAAATATTCAAAATCATTGGTCATTCAAGAAATGCAAATTAAAACAACACTGAGATTCCACCTCTCCCCAGGAAAAACGTCTGTCATCAAGAAACCAACCAGTATCAGTTTTGAATATTAGACATGGACCACTTCAAGTGATATTATTATCCTAGATTTCTGATATCTTGCTCAAATCTGTTTTCTGAACTTTTACTGATACCAACTTATTGGCTCTTCTCAGAAGCACAAAAGACATCTCGTTTTGTCAGAAAACAATCTTTCTTCTCTGTAATCTGCCTGTGCTCAATCTTCTTCATTTAAGCTAAAGACAATGTCACACAGGAAGTTGCACAGGTCACATGCCTTACAGTCATCCTGACTTCTTGTTTTCTCTTAAATTTCAGTCATAACATATCACATCATTCCCTTACTTACTCTTTTAAAATCCCACTTCTCACTCACCATCCTTATATCACCACTGATCATCATTTCTCATTTGGATTCGTATGAGAACACATAAAGAGTATCCTGGCTTTTTTTTTTCTTTGGACCTCCTACCTCCAACATATTCTCAGCACAAGAGCAAGAAAAATCTTTTAAAAACAAGATATTCCATGATCTTTAAACAAAAACACAATACCAAGAAACCTTTCACTGATTCCTCATTTTACTGAAAGTAACAGTCACACTCTTCCCAACAGGCACTTGGGTCTTATACAATCTGTTGCTTCCATCTCAGTTTCCTCACTGGCCATGCCAATTACTAGTTTTACTTGCTTAGGAGAAAGTGGTTACCACAGTCTTTTCACTTTCCAAGAGTGCACTCTTAATTTAGTATCTTTGTACTGACATTCCCTTTGTCTGAAAAGTCTAACAAAAGTCAGCTACCTCCATCCACCCCTTTGTCCTTTCAGGAAATATCACCTTTCAGTGAAGAATCTCTGAGTGACCTACTGTATTGGGTGATATGCTATATGCCCTCAAGTCCTCATGTACTTTTGATGGGGCTGAGTCTGACAACTGTGATCAGTTTGTTGTCTAGCAGATTAATAATGTGAGTTCTGTACCTGCCCAGGGGTGGAGCCTACACACAGTGTAAGGGAAGGCAGGTCTTCTGCTTCTGCCTCTCTCTCTCTCTCTTGCCAGCCCCCTTGCTGTTCACAGCTGCCATGAATGGCAGCCCTGCCATGCCACACTGCATTGGAGCCAACTTACGTATGGACTGAAACTCCCGAGAAACTGTAAGAATAAACCTTTCCTTCCCTAATTTTGGGCGTCAGGTATTTTGTCTCGGCAACAAGTAAAAAGTAACCAAGACAGAATTTGGTACCAGAAGAGTGGGGTCGTTGCTGTGACTATTCCTGACCATGTGGTTCAAGAGCCTTTGGAAGTGGCTTGTGGGGAAAGTTTGGAAAGTTTCAGAGATGTCGTCTACTTGCATAGAGCTGAAACTGCTTAGGCCGTTTTGTATGGGAGATTCTGGTTAGAGCTCAGGAGACCAAAAGGCTGATAGAAAGCCTCCCGGTAAAGACCAGACTCAGGAGATTTCTGCTGGGAAGAAAAACAGCATTGGGTGTTGGACTCCACACAATGTGTGTTACAGCTTTGCAGAAAGTTTGCCTGCATTCTGCCCATGCCCAGAGACTTTGCCTGAGACTGAGATTAAGGGCAAAGGATTAATTACTCTACAGAGTGAAATTATGAGGCAGCCAAATGTTGAAATGGTGGCCTGGTTTTTGTTGGGGTCTCTTAGCCAGATTTATGTTGTAGATAAAGAGCAAGGAGTCCAGCATGGTGATTTAAAACCTTGTGAGTTTGGCCAGGAAGCTGTGGACTTTAAAGATGGAGCTGAGACCTTGATTGCTGAGAAGGAACAAAAGAATGAAAGAGATGGCCTGAGTGCATCCCGGGAACCAGCTCGCCTCCAGCCTTTGCAGCCTCAGGCCTTCAAAAGTGAAAGAGTTTGCTCGGAGGAAAAAGCTGAAGAGTGCCCTGTCCTAGAGTGATGACAAAAAGCAGCAGAGTGCTCTTTCCCAGAGTGGCGACAAAAAGCTGCAGAGTGCCTTGTCCCAGAGTGCCAACAGAGGCCACGCCAGGTCCCAAAATGGAGGCGACCACACCAGACTCCAGAATGGCGGCAACATAGAGAAGTTGTTCTTCACAATCAGGTTCAGAGAGCTCAGGGATCCAGGCAGTTGACCCCTACAGCCAAGAGAGAGGAAAGCCTGGCTACTGCTCCAGCCTGCAGTGGACCTTGGCGGCATCCACGTGGCACTGGTTTTAAGTACAAGAAAAGGCTAAGGCAGCTTCTGCCTCACCTGCAGAGAGCAATGTGTAAAGATGTACGGGTGGAGCCAAGGAACATGGATTATCCAAGGAAAGCTGTGGAAGTTAAGACCCCTAAAGGTGCTGCAGGGGTGGAATCGATCAAGCCTGTTGGAGCTTGTAACCAGATTACTTTAGATGCTGAGCAGAGAATTCCAGGACTTAATGTTTGCCCTGCTGGATTTTGGACTTGCTTTGGTTCCAATGCTTTGTATTCCCCTGTTCGTAACTTTTGGAATGGTAATGTTTATCTTGTGCCTTTATATGTTGGAAGTGCTTAACCTTGTTTTCATTTGTACAGGGGGTCACAGTTAAGAGTTTGTCATAGATCTCAGAAGAGATTTGGGACTTGGACATTTCAGCAATGCTGAAACTGTTATGACTTTGGCAACTCTTAGAGATGGACTAAATGTCTTTTGTATTAAGAATGTAGATGAGTCCTTGGGGGTTCAGGGGTGGAATGTATTGGGTGATATGCTATATGCCCTCAAGTCCTCATGTACTTTTGATGGGGCTGAGTCTGACAACTGTGATCAGTTTGTTGTCTAGCACCGGGATTAATAATGTGAGTTCTGTACCTGCCCAGGGGTGGAGCCTACACACAGTGTAAGGGAAGGCAGGTCTTCTGCTTCTGCCTCTCTCTCTCTCTTGCCAGCCCCCTTGCTGCTCATGGCTGCCATGAATGGCAGCCCTGCCATGCCACGCTGCACTGGAGCCAACTTACGTATGGACTGAAACTCCCGAGAAACGTAAGAATAAACCTTTCCTTCCCTAATTTTGGGCGTCAGGTATTTTGTCTTGGCAATGAGTAAAAAGTAACCAAGAAACCTAAATAAAACTGCAACCTTTGTCCCTGTTTTCTCCCAATTTTTTCCATTCATGGACATAGATATATCATTGAGATCATATTGTACAGGCATTTTTGCATCCTGCTTGTATTTTTCTTCATACAAAAGATTAAACCCAAGGTTCCATGCACGTTAGACTGAGCTATATCTCCAAATCTTTCCATTTCTTTTTGTCTTATATTGACTATTTTTACACAATGCCTTTAATACATTGTATAGTTTACTTTTTTATTATTACACTCCATGCAAAAATATGTGTCAAAAATGCAAGGATTTTTATTTTAAAATTTCTGATGTGGTTCAGGCAAATAACACAATTTTTATCATGCTAAGCACCAAAAATAATGCTGGTTGAATACACATGATAGACATTAAATTTGATGCTTATGGTATCTGCACTGCCTTATATTTTTAAGTACTTTGCTATAATAGTTGTTCTTTTTACCTTGAGGTTTCAACTTCAGTAATTCTTAATGAGAATTATTACTTTTATATAACTTGATTTGTATGTATTTTGTGTGTGTGTGTGTGTGTGTGTGTGTGTGGTTTTTTGAGACAGGGTCTTGTTTTGCAGTTTAGGCTGGCCTTAAGCTCACTTTGTAGCCCAGGCTGGTCTTGAACTCACAACAATCTTCCTGCCTCAGCCTCATGAGTGCTGGGATTACAGGCATGACCCACCATGGCCAGTTTTGTATGTACTTCTAATATAGAGTAACATCCTTTGGGCAGAAAGATCTCAAATTTTTGTAATAACTTTTCCTTGAGAAATTCACTGTTACTTTTTCACTTGAAAGATTTTATTATAAAATAATTAGTTTGATTTCAAGTAACCTTTCTTATAATTTCCTTAGAAGAATAATATTATTATGTTATGTAAATCAGATTAGTCCAGTGATATTTAGGCTGGTGTTTTGGAGTGGTAGATGTTTGCTGCTAGGTCTGAAAAATCATAAATCTTACCTGGATGATTGGCTTAAGGAATACATTTGCACTAAGATTAAAGTATCATTTTATCACTTTTATAAGCTATCATAAAATATGATCAAATTTGATAACAATGTAAAACAATGGAATAACTGTGCACCGTCTAAAGAATATAAAATTCTTATTTTGTAGCTGCTGACTATGAAATTGCAACCTGATAAACTTTCTAGAATATACCATTTATGCTCACACTCAAGAACATTTACCAGTGCTTATCCTTTTCTTCTTTAGAATATTTCTTGAAGGTTAACAGACATCTCATAAAATCTCATCTCTCTCCAGATCTTTCAATCTCTACTGAAGATCAGTATAATTTTTCACAAAATCATTTCTAACTTTCATAAGGCAAAAATGTGTATTTTTTAGAACTCCTGACTTCAGTCCTTCACCAACAATGCTTCATGCTCTTCCCCTTCAGCTACTGTGCACAACTGTTTCCAAGATAATCTTGGAAATCATGTGTTAAAAATTCTAAGAAACCATCACTCTGAGTGCCAGAATATTTGTGTAGTGTGACAGCCTGCCTATGAAAACCTACTATACAGACACACATATGAAAGAAATGAACTTGTTTTTCTGTCATCGAAATGCAAGAGTGTGGTACTTGTTGCAGGATTTTTAGTCTACCCTAACACACTACTAATAAAAATCAAATATCAAGAGCTACTGAGAATATTTCTTCTTTTATGTTGCTCCCAAGTCAGAATTGTAGGTTGCTGTTCCTACTGAAATGTCTACATTTGTTCCCTAGAGAAATGACAGCACTCAAAGGTGAATACTTATCTGTATATTGGTCTTCTTTTTGCTATTTACCTCTTAACAGACAAGGAGGAAATCTTTCTAGTCTTGTAGTTTTAGTTACAGAGTATCTAGAAAACTGCGTTTTCTGAATATTCATTATTTTATTAAATTAATAAATGATTGAATAAATCACTGGCCTAAAATAATTCATATATCATTCAGTTCAGCAGCACTACTTTTACTGAAATATTAGCAACTCAATCTTTAAAACCTACAAAGTGCCTCTCCTATGTTCATTTTCTCTTTCCTCAAATATCTTTCTCTAGGCACACATCACCTCCAGCAACAATGAAACAGAAGTCCTGATGTGTATCTGGATGAAAACAAGGGCCATTTAGAATCTAGATGTTCTTACTAAACATTATGAGGGATTTTCAGCAGTTCATCTTGCCAAGTAAAGTTCACAAAATTCATCATTTAATATTGAACATAAAATAAAGCAGTGGGATATAAACTCTAATAAAATTTTGCCAATATTCTCTTTTAGATATACATGAGAGTTGTTTTACATTTTTATTGGTGGTCCAAACCACTTACTGCAGTAGGGATACAAACTTTAAGAGGTCAATTGTTATTGCGTACAAGGAAACCTTAATAAAACTCCATTGCACATTCACTGACAGGAGTTAATTAATTAAATCTGCAATGCTGCTTTGTAATTTTCAAACAGGTCACACAGGTAAAATGCACACAATGCAAAGTAATTTTGTGGTAATGGATGTTTGACAAAGAAGAAAAAAGGTCAAGTTTAGTAATGCCTACCTCTGTCTTCTAAAAATAATATAATTTTGGGTCAAAACATAGTCTTTTGTCTATCAAAGTATCCTATATTTGGAAACAAAGTATCAGGAAAGTAAAAAAGAAAAAATGATATTTTAAGAACTAGTAATTGATTGCCCCAGACGGTGGTGCTGGTGACAGGTGTATGAGTTCACACTCCTCTCATCCTCCATTGCCTTGGACAGTGAAGCAAGAGGAGTCTGAGTTCAGCTTGTCCCTTCCTCCACTGACCCAAGACAACATGGCTGGCTAAAGAAGTCTAAGATCCACTCTGCTTCCCTCTACTTGTGTGACTCAGGGCCTGGAGACCTGTGGAAATGCCAGTGGCACAGTAGAACCCTGGCTGAGGTACACACAATGGACAGACAAAATGAGAGGTGTGCAAATATTCCATGCAAACATTAGCAATATGAGCCAACATGTCATCGCCAGTCTTTTGTTTTATTCTACTCATCCTCTTCTACTCTTTTGTCAACTATCTTGCTTGACTTTGTAATACTTTCATGTGAGCAAACATTGTCTCTCCTGATTCTGGTCCACTTAAAAACTCCTAGACTTTCTCTTTTAATTCTTCCCTCCTGTGTTCTGCAATTACCCAAAACCTGGATAATCATCCTGTGCACTCCAACCTTGCTCCTACTATAGTTAACCTCACTGATCTCTCCATCCTACCCTCTGTCCTCCTGAGCCCTCCCCCGCCACACGCATACACACAACAATGTAAAATTGCTCTACTTAGTGAAAAATCATTGCATACAAATTCCTAGTATAGGTTGGGTTATATTGTATTTCTGTAGACCTTCCTCCTACAGTTATAGATATCAGACTAATAGTTACCACAGTTTGCCAGTTGCCAGGCTGTACTTGAGTCTGTTGTTACTGTCAAATGAACTACTTTAACTAAGATGTCATACATGTTATAACCAGTTTCTCCCTACTGTAAGACAACACTGCGATTGTAAGGGGTCATGACCATCATCATAGTCTAGGACCTATTGGGAACCTGGCCTAGATCCCCAATCTCCCGAATGAGTGTACGGGGAGGGCTTAAATAAATGAGACAAGTGGTATGATTTGAGGGCTCCAGGAGGATCAAAGCCCCTGCAGAGGTCTTGACTCTGTGGCTATCATGAGGGCTAAGAAAAAGAGCCTCTCTCCATTGCCCATATTTATTTTCAAAGCAGACAAAGAGAGGGGATACTGAGGAAAGCACTGGAAATGAGCAGGACCTTGGGAGTCACTTCAAAGCCTTCTCCAAGTAGTAAATTGTGCCAATTAAGGAGGACTGCCTTATCTCCATGATGACATTTATGGTGGGAAAGAGAGCCTGTAGATATGTGATGTTTGCAGCTGCAGCCTCTATCTATATAATTGAGTCTGAGCCAGGTGTCATTGGCAGTGGCTTTATCTTGCCTTTTGAGGTATCTTTGACATGACAGGTCACTACAGACCTCCACCAGGACCAGTGATTCATAGGGGTTCAATTACTGTGAATCAGCTCCCATCACCAGGCAAGGAGCCTAGGCCTTGGACAGGCTCACAGATAAACAGAAAGCCAATTAGTTAATTTTAAATCCTGCTCAGAGCCACTTCATAGTGGTCTCCAACAGTACCAAAAGAATGAACCCTAGGTCAAATAACAACTCCTCAATCTTAATATATTGGGAAGGTAGGTTCTAGGAATAGATATAATGACCAAAAACCACATTTATCTAGAAGACATCTGGAGAAGCAGACACCTCCTCAGAAAGCCTTGCCACCAGTGATAAGGCTATCTAAATAAGAAATCTGCAAGCATCAACACAGAAAGTGAAATAAAATAAAAAACAAAAAATGATAAGACAATAAAGCAAAATGCAATCCCAAATGCTCAGCCCACCCAGGACAGGTCCAGAGCACAAAGAGATAGAGAAAATCAGAAGCCAACAAATGAAACTCCATAAAATGAAAGCAGTAGAAGTGAAAAAACAAATGGAAGAAACCACAGAAAAAACAATCTCTAAGGTGCAAAAAGAAATGACTATTAAAATAAAAGACATTAAAGCAAACACAGGTAAACAAATAGAGGAGCTCAGAAAAATGATGGAAACCATGAATGCCAAATATAGACAAAAAATGTAATCGATGAAACAGATCCAAACAGAAATGCAGGAAATTAGAAACTTCATTGAAAGTATACATAGCAGATTGAATGAGGATGAGGATAGAATATCAGATCTCAAAGACAGGAATGCAACTGGTGACCAGGAAAATAAATGTATCTTAAAAATCTCAAAAGACCGTGAAAACCCAATCCACTAGCTGCAGGATGAAGTGAAGAAGAACAACATAAGATTGATTGGAATAAATGAGAAGGCTGTAGCAATGCAAAAACCATGAAAAACCTCTTCACAGAAATAATGGAAGAAAACTTCTCAAACACGGATAAAGTATTTGACATACATATAAGTGATGCATATAGAATTCCAAATAACCATGACCAAAATAAATCTACACCAAGCCATATAATAATCAAGATTCCAGAAATTCAGCACAACAAAATATTAAAAGAAGCTAGCGAAAAGAAACGTATCATATAAAAAGGAAAGCCCATCAGATCACAGCAGACTTCTCAACACAAACCTTCAAATCAAGGAGAGCTTGGAGTGAGGGATTTCAAACTCTAAAGGAAAACAATCTTCGAATTAGACTGATGTACCCAACAAAACTATCTTTCAAAATTAATGGAGAAATAAGATACTTCCATGTCAAAGAACAACTGAAGAAATTTATGACCACCATACCAGTTCTGCGAAATGCTCTGAAGGATATATTAGAAAGAGACAACAAAGGCCACAGACAATAAACACCAATAGAAACAAGCTGCTAGGCAGAGCAAGCAATTAAATGGAGGAGAAAGACAGAGAACAAACAGTAGGATAACAACATGAAAAAGAAAAGCCAACACATATCAGTTATAACCATCAATGTAAATGGTCTCTACTTGCCAATCAAAAAGAAAAAGACTGGCAGAGTGGATCAAGAAGCAAGATATGACAATGTGCTGCATTCAAGAAACACATTTTACCTAAAAAGAAATTCATAGACTAAAAGTTAAAGATTAGAAAACAATTCTCCATGCCACAGGTACCCAGAAATAAGCAAGGGTAGCTATTCTGCTTGCAGACAATGCAAACTTTAAGTCAAAACTGATTACAAGTGACAAAACACGTCACTACATGCTTGTTAAGCGAAAACTCCAAAAAGAGATAACAATCATAAATAATTATGTACCAGACACAGGTTCACCCAGCTACATACAACAAATATTAACAGACATGAAAAACCAAATAAGCACTGACACAATTGCTGTGAGGGACCTTAATACTCCACTCTCACAAATAGAATAACTAGACAAAAAAAATCAACAAAGAAATATTAATACTAAATCAAGTCTGTGAACAAATGGACTTGGTAGATGTCTACAGAATATTTTGCTCCAAAACATAAGAATACACATTCTTAGCTGCATATCGGACCTTCTCCAAAGTAGACCATGCATTAACTGACAAAACATGTTTAAGTAAGTGTAGAGGAACTGAAATCATCCCATGCATACTATCTGACCATAGCACAATGAAACTAGAAATCAGCAACAAGGGAAATCACAAAAACTACATTAACACACGGAAATTGAACAACACTCTTCTGAACAACTAATGGGTCACAGAGAAAATTAAAGATTAGATTAAAAAGTATAGGTTCAAGGATATAGCTCAGCAACACAAGTGCCTGTCTGGCAAGTGCAAGGTCCTGAGTTTGAGTCCTGATACCAAAAAATTAAAAAAGAGTGTCAAAATTAAATAGTGTATACAATTAAACAAAACTGCTAATACAACATGCAAAAGCTTATAGGATGAAATGAAAGCAGTACTATAAGAAGAATTTATAGCAATGAACTCACACATCAGGAAAACAGAATAAGCTAAATAAACAACTTAATGTTGAATGCCAAAATTCTAGAAAAAGAACAAATCAAACCCAAAATTGATACAAGGGAGGAAACTTTAAAGATAAGAGCAATAACTAATTCAATACAGACTAAGAAAACAATTAAAAGAAACAATGAATTGAAAAGTTGATTCTTTGAAAGAATAAATAAAATTGATAAACCATTAGACAACCTCATCAGAAAGAGGAAAGAACTCAACTTCAAGCAATTAGAAATGAAAAGGGGGAAATCACAACAGAACCCACAGAAATCAAGGAGATTATCAATACCTACTATAAGAACCTGTATTCTAATAAGGTGGAAAACACAGAAGAAATGGACAGATTCTTAGACACAATCAAATTGCCACAACTAAATCAAGAGGATATAAAAATTCTAAATATACCAATATCAGTGAAATTAAAGATGTGATTAAATACCTACCAAGAAAGAAAAGCCCAGGAATGATGGATTCACTGCTGAATTCTACAAGATATTTAGAGAAGACTTAATGACATTACTTCTCAAACTCTTCAATGAAATTGAAAGTGAAGCAGTACTTCCACAATCATTCCTGGAAGCAAGTTTTACCCTGATTCCAAAACCAGAGAGGAAAGCAACCAAAAAAGAAAATTACATGTCAATCTCTTAATGAACATAGAAGCAAAAATTCTTAATAAGATATTGGCAAACAGAATGAAACAAATTGTCAACAAGATTATATATCATGACTAAATAGGATTGATTCCAGGGATGCAGGGATAGTTCAACATACACAAATCAATAAATGTAATACATCATATTAATAGAACCAAAGACAAAAATCACATGATCATCTCAATAAATGCAGAAAAGGTATTTGACAAAGTCCAACACCCATTCATGATAAAACCCTACAGAAAATTGGAACAGGTGGTATTTACCTCAATCTTATGAAAGCCATCTATGAAATATCAATGACTAACATATTGCATGGTCAAAAACTGAAAACTTTCACTAAAATCAGGAACAAGACAAGGATGTCCATTATCACCAATTCTATTTACTATAATTCTGGAAACATTAGCCAAAGCAATTAGACAAAAGAAAAAAATAGAAGGAATAAAGATAGGAAAGAAATAATTTAAATTATTATTTGCATATAATATGATGTACTACATAGAAGACTCCAAAAACTCCATCAAAAAACTTGTAGATTTAATATCCAAAATCAGTAGTATAATGGGATACAAAGTTGGCACTCAAAAATCATTAACACTCCTTTACATGAACAACAAGGTCAAAAAGACAGAAATTAGGCAAAGCACAACCTTCACAATAGCATCTAAAAAATGAAATACTTAGGAATCAATCCAACAAAGGATGTAAAAGATTTGTACAGTGAAAATTACAGTACACTAAAAAAGGAGATCAAAGAGGGTATCAGAAAATGGAAAGACATCCCTTGCTCTTGGATAGGAAGAAACAATATATTCAAACTGGCCATACTCCCAAAACTGTTATACAACTTTAATGCAATCTCAGTCAAAATACCATTAGCACACCTCACAGATCTAGAGAAAACATTCCTAAAATTCGTTTGGAACCAGGAAAGGCCTGGAATAGCAAAAGCAATTCTGGGCAACAAAGTCAAGTCAAGGGCATCACAATCCCAGACCTGAAATTATACTATGATAAAAGGTACTGTGACAAAATCAGCATGGTATTGGGAAAGGTACTGTGATAAAATCAGCATGGTATTGGGGAAAAAAAACAGGCCTGAGGATCAGTGGAACAGAATAGAAGTTGCAGGCACAACCCCAAAAAACACCCAACCACCTTATCTTTGACAAAGGAGCCAAATATGTTCACTGTAATAATCTCTTTAATAAATGGTACTGGAAAAACTGGCTTTCCATATGACCAAGACTAAAAGTAGATCCATGTCTATCACCATGTAATAAACTAAAGTCAAAATGGATCAAAGACCTAAATATTAAAATAGAAGCACTATATTCACTGGAAGATGAAATAGGTAGAAATCTCAAAGACATAGGTATAAACATCACATGGTCTCACTAGTGTGAGAAACTGAATGAGTAAATAAAATCCAAAATGTACAATACATCTTATGAACTGGGAAGAAATCGTTCAAAAGAAAAGATAAACTGTCATATGGGAAAAGAGAAAGGGAGAAGGGAAAAAAACATATGTATACATAAGATAGTTAAGATACTTAGACAGATAGTTTCTCTTAGATCACTGAAAAGAAAGGTATGTGCTAATATTGTTTGGACAAGATATCATGTCTATATCTCGTACTCTGAATAACTACTATGAAGACAACACTACGCAAATGTGTTAATTACTGTACCTATCCTACTAACCTGTTTTGAAACTGCTTGTTATTTTTAACTTTTTTCTCTATAAAATTAAAAAAAGAACCAGCAGTTAAACACTTTGTACGACAATGAATTAGATACTTCTAGAATAAATATCAGAAAGTAAATCACAAGAAGATGTCGCATTAAAGAACTAGAACTGTGGAGTAAGGAGATGCCAAAGTTTGGATCTGAATATCTGCCAGTGGCCCAAGTACCTAAAATCTTGGTCCCCAGCACAGACCTTTTTTACTTTCTGTTTACACTAGAATACATTGAGCTGCCACAGGCCCTAAACAACAGGACCTAGTGACCACTGACTAAGCTCCCTGAAAATGTGAGACAAAATCTTGTATGTTGATTGTCTCAGGAATTTTGTCATGATGACCAAAATATGACTAATAAGTGAAGTAAGTGAAGCCACTATTTGATTATTTTTTTTCTAATTCTTTGAAAATTAAAAAATTTCAATAAAACCTTTAGTACTTCTTTGAAATACTTGTGCAACATTTTTCTAGGGTTTATTTTTAAAAACTGCCTCTGATATTTAGAGTTCCAATGATCTAGGTCATTGTAGACCAAGAAATAACACAATTCAACAATTATATATGTTTTTACTGCACATCTTTCTTTTCTTCGTTCCAAATGTCCGCTGTTCCTATGGGATTGTATGAATTCCATTAGCATGTATTATCTGAGCCAAAAAAGCACTCTTTTACATTGCAGATTCTGAAAGAAAATAATTATAAGTGCATTTTTCTTAGGTGTCATGTTTTCCATGAAATTAATGTTTCAAAGAATTGTTTTGTAAGTTTGTATAGCCATTGTATGGTATATGAATAATCCTCAGTTTGAACGAAAACAATAAATAAAAACAAGAAAATAAACATTTACTTTATCTATATTGTACAGCAGACTCTTCAGCTTCCATTACATTAGAACAAGGACACAGTTTGAATAATCAAAATCCATTTCTCCTTACTCATACTATTCAATATATTGTGTGTTTTAACTTCACAATAAAAATACATTATATTAATGGAATTTAGCAAGTTTAAACATAACCTCATACCACTGCTGCATTAAAAAATAAGTATTTAATATTGTTATTCCATTTATTTGGCTCAATTATGATACAACCAATGCTCACATCTTCTTTCATTATTTATTGTTTTTCAAGTCTCCTTTCCTCAAAATAAATGAGTAGCTTTATATAATGTAAAAAATTGAAACTGGTCTTTAAAATTTCTAGACATAGTCTCAAAAGTTGTTCCTGAACTTGAAGAGGTGAATCATTTTAATAATATTATTATTAAAATTTCCTTTAATTGAAAAGAATAAATGAAAAACATTTTAGTAAGGTATATAGTAAATAAATAAATACATAATCATAGTAAATTTAATTTTGTCTGATTTGCAGTTTCACTGTTGTGCCTCCATAATTTCCCCTCAATCTCTCAGATACTTCAGAGCTTTTTATACTTTTTAATTAGTATTCACTATCTTAATTCTTTCAAACTTACATCAATTGATATTGGTAATAATTCTAAAAGCATGTATATCAAGAGTGAGATGCTTATTTGAAATTACAACTTAGTTCAGATTATTTATATGTATATATATATTATAGACACAAATTTGTCTATTTTTGTGTTTATATACTTTTATAAATTTGCTATATATGTAATATATATATTTTGTAATATATATAATTACAAATTTATGTCTGTATAACATATATATACATATCCAGTCACTAAAAATGTACATTCAGGTATTAACCCCACATGATATCACTAAATGTCAAATTAAACATTTTCTCCTTAACACATAATACCAACAATGTGAGATTTGAAAAGAATATGGTGTACAAAAACTATCTCATCCATTCGTTAAAAAACTTCTGGTTATCAATTGCTTTGGTAGTTTTTAAACTACAGCGTATGCTACCTTATGAGTTTTTAAACTACAGCATATGTTATCTTTGAGTCAAAGTATGGTTTCTGAGAGCTCTGAATTTAGTTTACATGATTAGGCTATTGGATAAACTGTTGTAACTCACTAGCAGTTTGATACTATGGTGTTCATCTTACATAAATTGAGTAACATTGTAAGAAATACCATATACAAGCCATTATTGCATTTCATTTTGGGAACATTATCAAATCAATTTTTAAGTATGTTACATAGAATGTCTTCTATATGTTTTGTTTGTTTGTTTGTTTGTGTTTATACCAGAGATTGAACTCACAACCTCATGCCTGCCAGGCAGGCACTTAAGCCACTGAACTACATCCCTGGCTATATCTTTCATTTTTAAGTTTTTAAATTAAGTTTTTTGGTAGCATTTAGATATACATAATGATCACGTTCATCACAGGCAACTTGTACCTGTAAATGATGTACCTTAGTTCCTCTTTTTATTTCCCGTTTCTCTCCCCTCCCTCCAACATTTCTTCTTCTCCTTATTTACAAAGTTTTATTTCCATTTTATCCTATTTTTCTCATACTCCCCTCACAGTTGCCCTTTCCTTTTGAACAATTTCTTCCTATTTCATAATATCTATTACACGTTTTGGTTCTTAATTACGCTTTCAATTTCTCATACCAGAGAGATAATATGATATTTACACATGTGTGTCTGATTTATTTCACTTAAGTATATGGTTTCATAGTCTATTCATTTAGCTTAAAATGATTTTAGTTTATTATTCATTATGGCTGAGTAATACTCCACTGTGTAAAAAATACATTTTCTCATAAATGGAAAATGATGAAAATATCTAATTAAATGGAGAATTTTTGTATATTTCTAAAGAAATTTAATTCATAATTAGACCAGACCCAAGGGAGAAATCTCCAGGATCAGATGATTACTTTGGATAATTTTATCAATGACTAACATTTTTATTCTCATTTTCAATCTGATTGATAGAGTTATATTTCCTACAACATATATTTGCAATTACATTTCTTATTTATATGTAACCTTTCTGATTTTTGTTTTTTATTTTTCTATCTTATGTAATCTATATTTTATTACCTAAAATTGATTTCAGGGATAAATTCAATATTCTTAAGTAAAAGTTTTTATATTAATTTTTTGCTAAGTGTAAAACTTTCCTTACTGGTTTTTTCAAGAAGTGGTAATTGACTTTGTAGCCTGTGAAATGTGGCATATCTAAGAAAGTCTCTCTGCTACATTAAATAGCTATCCAAAAAGTAAAGCAATTAGATACCAAACTTTCACTGCAAATTGTCAAAGGCAGTGGGCTACTACATTTTTGACAAGAAAGACTGATTTGTGTAAAACTATTTTTCCACAAATGGGTAAAGGAAAAGATAACAGGATGATTCAAGCAAATTATATTTATTGTGCACTTTCTTACCATTATTAATTTATTATGTAATATATAATGAAACATAATGAAATAATTATGCAGCTCACCAAAACGCAGGGTCAGTGGGAACTCTGAACTGGTTTTCCTGCAACTAGATGGCCCCATCTGGAGTGATAGAAGGCAGTGACACCAGAAGTGCATTACTTAGGCTCAGTCTATTCATTATCTCATTCTGGTTGTTGTCACTGCAGAAAAACTCTACTTCACAAGGATAGGACATTGGAAAATAGAAGCAGATTTTTCCGTGATTTTGTGGCACTCTTAGGATATTTTATCTTGACTTCAGCCTAAAATATATTGAGATTTGAAGCTGTCTTGAACATAATTTTGAGGCTATAGTCATTTATAATCTCATGCAGTTGAACCTCTTCCAGCACACAGTTGATTCACCTGGTTTATCACAAATGGGTCACAGATTCATTCCTTCCCAGTTTGGGAGCCTTTTGTGATTGGAAAGTAATGCTTAAACTTTTTTGAAAGCTGAGGTAAGTGATCACACACAAGCTGGGAGGAAAACATGCTCTAGCTCAGTTTCTTTCAAAATCTCTGTTATGTTTGAAGCATGTAAAAATCCCAGCATTCACTTTTCATCATCGTGATTCCAGTTAGCTCTGAATGCAGCCACTTTATCTGCTGGATGGAACACATATTTGCCATTCTCCTGTGAAGTGACATGTTCAATTTGTTGATCAGGTTGTATATGTCTCACAAGTAATCACATTCTGAAATTCACATTGTGTCACTGACATACACTGCCAGTAGTGACAATTTTACTAAAAGAAATCTCTGGAGTGGCCCTTATAATTCAAAAACACTGGCCAGTGATCTACCTTTAGAAAACCATCTCACTTCTGTGTCTAAGAGAACACCTGTGTGCTCTGTGTCTATCTACTCACAGAGGTGTACAAGCAGACATGAGTTAAAGGTACATACTTTAACGTGGTTGATAATTTAAATCACACGCTGCAAAACATTATTAAGACTAGGTGACATTTTTTCAGCTAGCCAGCATCTCTCTCTGAATGACACGATGTTTTGACTCATATTCAAAAGCAAACTCTTTTACTCAAGCAATGAACCAGGACAGTGTCCACCAAAAGAAGCTATTCAAACAGTGCATATATCAACATAAAATGGCCAATTCAGTTTTCCTGGTATACAACATTTCACAGGCTTGAAATGTTCTGCACTTGTGGTGTTTGTGGGCAGCAAAAGTGCACACAGTATCCTTGTGCACATCCTCCTAAAAGTACAGTGTGTTGCATAAAATAATCATTTTTGTCTTGTTAACATCAGTAGACTTGCTGACTTGGACTGCACTTAACAGAGCGACTCAATCGTCTCTAAAAATTGTGCAATAACCTCTACAATTTTGTAAATTCACCCAGTTATCATGCTAGCCAAATGGGAACTCACACTGTCTTTTCAACTGCTGCCTGTCCTAAAATTTCATGACCAATGTCCTTAAAGCAGTCCAGACCAACTTTTAACCCACAGTAAAGGGTTTCTTAACTTTTTCAATGTGATTAGTCATTAAGAATGATGCTGTCAGTGGAAACTGAGTTGATGAAGTGGTGGCCTTCAATAATTGCTTCTGTTATTACTGCTCATGTTTTTAAAAGAAAATGGAAAATTTTGTCTTTTAATGCAGGTTGCTTGGTTTCCATGTGGTGAAGCGATTTTGAAGGTTTCATGGTTTTGTTGAACATGTATAAAAAGTAAACTGGGAGAATGTGGATCATCTCTTGCATTGAACCCATAATTTAAGTAGGACTCTTGGCATTTTCTTTTAAACACAGCTTTCTTTTTTGATGGAAGTCTTAAGAGTCTTCTGGGTCATCACTGGGTCATTCCCTCCTTTCAAAGAAGCTGTCCACCAGCATTTGTTTTTCAGTCATTTTGACTAGGGTTAGCTTATGATCTTACCAGAACTGTGATTGAGATAGTTTGCAGGGCATGAAAGAGGCACAGACATAACTTGTAACTAAAATAATGGACAGGCCTTGTCAGACTAAAATCAGTGTTAGATTCTAACCTAAATATTGCCACCGGATGCCATTGTAACATTGATGTGCATTAACTCACTTGCCACAGTAAATTCTGCCACCAGATACAGCTTATTTTCACTTGCCACTCACTGAAATGGTGTTGATATGAGTCAGCAAGCAACTGATTTATTATGGTCACTATGTGGTCCAAGTTCTCTGCTAATGCTAATATATATTTGCAGCCACTCAGTGCTAACATCACCGCCTCACCTCCACTTTAGATAGTCAGACATTAGATTTTCCTGAGGCGTATACAATCTGGATCTCTCCTCTGTGCAGTTCAAAATAGGCTCCATGTTCCTATGATAATTTAATGCCATGGCTCATCTGTTAACAGAGATGAAACTTCACTTGCTGATCCACTGCTCACCTCTGTTATGCAGCCAGGTCCCAGATCACTGCTGGTATTCATCCATGGCCCAGGTGCTGGTATTGATTGGGGACACTTGATCAAAGGTATTTAAACCTCAAATACTTAGGTAAATTGAGGAAACAAGTTCAATGATAGTTTTTGTTTTGCTTCTCTTCAGTATATGAAACAAATATTTCTTTTATAAAGGAATTGTAAGCCGGGCGTGCTGGCGCATGCCTTTAATCCCAGCATTTGGAAGGCTGAGGCAGGAGGATCATTGTGAGTTCAAGACCAGCCTGGTCTACAAAGTGAGTTCAAGGCCAGTCTGAACTGCATAGTGAGATCCAGTCTCAAAAATTAAGACTGGGGGTTTAGCTCAGTGTCCTAAGCACCTGCCTGGGAGGTGCAAAGTTGTGAGTTCAATCCCCGGTACCAAAAAAATATAAAAATAAAAAGGGATTGTACATAGAAATATTTTCTCTGCCAATTTTTCTTAAAGTGTGTCATATTTTTATTTATCTCTCATTTTTCCAATTTTGATAGCATAAGTGCATCAAATATCTTTTTAATCAACAACAGTGCAAACCCTAGGGCAAATAACAACTGAGAGTTTGACTAAGTGTTGGGAAAGAACAATGGAAGAGAATGAATTGTGCTGCAGACTGACTGATGGTCATCTTGAGGAACTGTGAGACCCAGTTTTGCCAAACCTTACTATTATTCAAGAGAAATCAAAACTATAAAATTTTGCAATGAAATATACAATGTGAAGATTTATATGACTATGTGTATGTCCTGGGTCGAGTGATGGGTCCACTTTTGATATTTATATGAAATATTTATTTATTGCCCTCTGAAATTTAATGTTGCTGAGGCCACCATAATTTTTCTTGTAATCATTCATGGTTAATAGTTTGCCTGCCAAGATATGAAGTTTTAAAAGTGCCATGGAAATTCTAAATGTTTGGATGTCTAGGTTTGAGCCCCTTTATTTTCCTTAGAACACTGTGAACAATTTTATTGATAAATTTGCCTTCAACTCTAGAGTATTTTTCCACTGTACTATTGATTTTAAAATTTTATTTATTCTTTCTTCTTTCTCTGTTATATATGCAGTTTCTTTAGAAGCTATCCTCTATCTATGAAAGCTGTCATCTCTGCATATTTTTTGGTCTTTCTCCAATGCCTTTCTTGTTTGGAATGTTTCCCTGTGCTCTCATACACGGTATAGATTTTTGTTAGTCATTTTTTTTTAGATGAAAATAAAATTGAGTATTTCTTGGGCCAAGAACCTGAATATTACAAGATAAAACCACCGAGTATGCATTACCACATGTTAACAAATTATGAAATACAGCATTTCTTTATTCCGTGTAAACAACTAAGAAGGCAGAACCAGGTGCTGGAGCCTGAAACCTACACTGTCTGCCTTACTTTTCTTATCCCTAAAACTACAAAACAAGATTTAAGACCTTTTTAGAAGTTGAGGAGTGCCAGGGATGTAGCTCAGTGGCACAGTGCCTACCTGGCAAGCACAAGGTCCTGAGTTCGAATCCCAGTACAAAAAAAAAAAAAAGAGGGAAAGAGAAGAAGAAGAATTTGAAGGCTGTTTCGCTACTTTCCTCATTGCTAAAATATACTACTCAACATACAAGGCTTAAAGGAGGCTCTTGTTTACACTCCATAGTCCTCTGGCTCCCAGGTAGGATGACACAGCAGAGAGGCATAGTAGAGGAAAATCTGCTACTGTCATGGTGGCCGGAAAGCAGAGAGAAAAGGGAAAAGCCAAGGAGGGAGATACATCTTCTGATCAGTCTCCAACTCCAACCAAAAAGTCAGCTATCTACCCTCATGATTCAATCATCATCCAAAAGCACTTCCGCTCCCATGAACACCTGAGTCCTTTGGTTGGCATTCTTGGTTTAAACTATAACAGGGAGAAATGATAGTCTGATTTACCCCTTAGAATTAGAAAGAGTGTAGACAGTACTTTTCTCCCTTTCTAACTTAAAGCATTGCAAATTTACTTCAGAATAGAATGAAGAAAGAGACAGATCATTAAGCCTCACTCCTGAGCAGAGCCATCTTCTCCCTACTACTGGTCTGAAGACAAAAAAGAAAAAAAAATTGAGTATAGTGACTCAATCAATACAATAGTAATCTGTATTTTCAGCGTTGACATACAGACTCCTATTTATCATAGGAAATGAACAAAAATGTAAGAGATTACAAGGAAAAACATCCTAACCTTAGATGCTTTCCCAAGTCAATACACTGTTTCTAATGCATTTTTTATTATTTCATTGCAATCTTATCTCTAGTAAGCTCTTTTTCTATCTCATCCACTGCTTTTCATATGTTGAATGCCTACTAGGGACTTTCCAAATGATCTAAGTCTGATTTCTTATCACTTCATCTTGTCTGTCATTTCACGGAATTTGTGTTTTATTAAAGTTTTGAGGTTAATAATCTTTTCAGAAAGTTCCCCTATCTCCTAGAGAAAATAGTTTTGGCAAATATCTTCTTCCTTTGGTGTTTCTTTCGGTTACACATTCTTTGGTTGTTGTGAGTGAGTCTACATATGTTTACTAATCTTTGCATTTTTGAAACTTATTTAAGTCAAAATACTAGTTTTTCAAAGAGCGTAAATGGATTTTCTTGAATTTGCTTTGTTTTACATTTATGAATTTACTACACATTCATCAGGAGCCTATTTCTGTACTATGAGGAGCCACTGTATGTGGCTGTCAGTACAATTTCCCTTTCTGGTACTAAGTTTAATGCTACCACAGTGGCTCTCAGTTTTGGGTAGTAACAAGCAAACCCAGTAGAGCACCAGTATCCCTTTTTTTTCCAACTTGGTACACAAATGAGTATGTATTTGGGGTCATTTCTAAATCTGATATATAATGCAACAGAAATGATCCACAAAATGTATCTGATGTTTCACGCAGATGAATTATGTCATTTCCCAATATTAATACAAAATTTTACTATTTGGTAATAATTTTTTAAAAAAACTTCAGACAAATTTATTCAGACAACACAGAAAATTCTATTACTTGCATCAAGCAAAACTTGTGATTGGCTTGGTTATAGCATTCTCTGGCCTCGTATTGTGGCTGATTTTTACAGCAACTTCTGCACATGGATTTCTAAGGACCCCTGTCCTAAGGCAGCTCCTCTTACCCTTAATTCGCATCCTAGGTTAGCATTATTCGGTTTAATATCATACTCTTTCATTGGCCAAAACATTCTATAGTGTTTGCCCAGAAATCAAAGCACATTTTGTCTAAAAGTTTTTAGGAAAACGTAGCAAAAATTTATACTTCTTTCTGAATTTTTTTTCATTGAACTTTGTGTGAGAATGTGGTAAAAATGGAACAGAAAATTTATGCAAGTCATCAAGTGAAATTGAGGAAAACTGTATATTTATTTTTTCTCTAATTTCACTTGATGACTTGTCGATATTTTTAAAGAGTTTGGAAAGGATATCTAAATCATCCCATTAATCTTTTAGATTCAGAATCAATGGAGAATACATGAAAGGTAGTGTTGGAACATTTTGAAGTGTATTTATTTAATTATCAGCAAAATTAGATTAGTGGCTGTGGTATTGACTCAAGGAATTTTTCTGATGCTATCTTCATATTGAATAAAATTCTCTATTTTAGCACAGAGAAGAAGGCCAGAGAACCTCAGGGACTTTTCAGGTGAATGAATTGGGGAAGCTCTATGCTTATGATGTGGGAACATCACTCATAGAAAAGAGGAACTCCCAGTGATAGAGAGAAGTTCACATTAGCATCAAAAGATTCTGACTAGTAACAGTTACTCCTCTATCCACCTGGAAACCTAGAAGTAGTCTCTCAAAAGGGGATAAAGATACAAGTAGAAGGATCATTAGCACTTTCCCTGTTATTCAATTTCCCAGATCATCTTTTCATATACGTGGTATTGTGTATACTTCATATTAAGGTAGCTTCACAAACACCAAGATAGAACATTCTATCCATGGCAAAGAAGCAATGGGGAGATCACAGCTACAGGTATATGGGAAGGTAGCCCATGGCTACAGGTATATGGGATGGTAGCCCATGACATCCTCTGCTTTTTCTCACTGTACTCAGTCCTCAATGCACTGGCTCTGTCTCACAGATTGTCTTTTCCAGACAATAATGCAAGCTTCCTCTTTAGAGCAGTATGTGCTATGATGTGCCTCATATGGAAAAAAAATGTCATGTGAGATGATTTAGTACAGTCTAAGATCTATTTACTAGAATAATGTCTTGTTTTTCAACTTTTTGTTTTATTTTGACTAGAAGCAATGATTCTATTTATACCAAAATTTTATTTATAATGTTATTATGCAAGTATTAAACCATTTACAAGTGAATTTGTTAAGCTGATTTTACTTTGGGGAATGAAGAAGATGTTTTAAATTCAGAAGTTATAGTAATGCGTGCCATTATTTGATGCATATACTTTATAAGCTTTTGTACAAATTTACAAAAAATACTTACAGTGTATAAACATTTTCTATTCAAATGTATTTGTTCACTTAGACAAGATTACTTCATTTTAAACTATCTCCTTTCCAATTGGTAATTCCAAAGTTAATAGGATTAAATGACCAAAAACAACTGAAATTTCAAGTCAGGAAAAATACCCTTTTCACAAAAGAAATTGACAGCTGCAAAATTAATAAATTATAGAACAATAAACTCTCCATGTTTTTGTGGTTTATGATTCTTACAGATGTATGCAATTCTAAAATAAACAAATAAAAGTCACACTAATATCACTGAATACTCACATTTAAAGAAATACTGTTTATTCACTATCATAATACATACTTGTTTTTAAAATTTTAGCAACTATTATGGCCACATTAATGTACATTTAACATCTTTTAATTTGACTCAGTTGAGATTGTCTCTTTAATCTTATCCAATTTCCTCTACACTCATTGTTACCCTATAAATGTGTTATGTTTTTACCTCTGGGAGTGGCTAACGATAAAATACTAGACTATAAATGCAAACTGCACCCTTCTTCCTTAATTAAAGACTGTGGTTTAGCCAAATGCTGCGTACTTGGTTGTTCCCCAGATATCTACAGGGAAAAAGACATTAAAGAAATCTCACTATAATGTCATTCAAATGTTATTCCATAAGTAACATGTAAACAAGTAAACTAAATCACCACAGTGGTCTAGTAGTAGAACAGTTAAATCGTCAGGTTTGCAGGTACTAGGTTGCTATAAAACTCATGGCTCATTTTTGCATCGATGTCACATTTAGATCCTTATCATAACATATTAAGTGTAAAGTATTTAACAAATCCAGTGTTAAAGTTTTCTTATTTTTTTATGTACTCATCACTATACTCCCACCAAGGATTGCAGTAAATGGAACACACTAGTGTTGAAGTATTTTGTCTCTACCGATGCTATTGAATATTCCAAATGTCATACCCCAACCTTGCAGCATGTTTCTCCTCCTTGACTTTACCTGGGGAAATGATTAAATGCATTTTATTGAAGTGTGCACCCATATGTTTGCCAAAATTTTGATGGTGTTCATTGTTTAGTCATTTCTGTAGCATGTGCAAGTGTGTATTTTTATTTTATAAATGTATAAATTGATGAGTTCTGTGCATGCAGTGGTCCAAGACTGAGACTTAGATGCTATCTTGATGTAAAACAGATCAGCAAACATCAAAAATGTGGAAATGTGTCTTAAGATAATTTTAATGCTAACATTTAAAATTAATTCAAGAACCTAAGAAGTTACAGATAACTTTGATTGAAAAAAATCTCTGCAAAATACTACTAAAGTATTTTGTAGGACTGCTGTTATTATACATAGTCGGGACTGCTGCTATTATATAAGCCTTCTTTGCTGAATTAGAAAAAGGTGGCTCCCTCTGGGAAGATGAATTTTTAAAGGCATAGGTGTTTCTGGAGGTAATGCAACTTTGTTCAAAGGTACTGGTTGAAAAAGATGCCTGTTGATTTTCAGCATAACACACTCCTTTGGTTTAATACTATGGAGGATACAATCTGGCTATACACAGTTGGCCTGCATATATTTTTCCTAAGTTCAATTCTTCAAAAAGCAGTGAGAAAAAAGATTAGTGAAATACCAAAATACTGTGTAAGGTAAATGTTCTCATCATTATATGTGTTTTTTATTTGTTTCTTGCTGTTTTCCTTAAATCTTTTTTTTTTTTTTTTTTGTATTGGGGATTGAACTCACAAACTCATACCTGCCAGGCAGGCGGTTACTCCACTGAGCTAAATCCCCAGACCTATTTTTTTGAGACAGGGTCTCACTATGCAGTTCAGGTTGGTCTCGAACCCACAACAAGCATCCTGTCTCAGCCTCCCAAGTGCTGGGATTAAAGGCAGGCACCACCACGCCCAGCCTTTTTCTTTAAATCTTAATCCAAGTATATCTTTTCAGCACGTGTGTATGAATTAATAGGTAGTACCATGTGAAGGTGACAGGATACTATGAAAACTAGCAGTTTTTACAACTACTTCTACAAATGTGCATTTTTATTTTTATAAAATGTTACTGAAAATTTTGGCTTAATCACATTGATCATACGTTAACAAAATTAAACTTTGTTAAACTTTTCAATATTCCCCAAAACAAATTTTTCTGTATTGTTAATTCAGGATACAGAAGTAGTTTTTCATGTAAGCCAACTAAATTGATAGAAAACCAGATATATATTCCATTACTTAAAATATCTTAAGGTATTTTGATATTTCTTGTAGATTCTTCTCTTTAGAGGGACTTGTTCTACTGTATCTCATTTTGCTTAAATGAAATAGTAGATCATACCACAATTCTCAAGCTTTAATTATCCTTCAAGATTCATTTTAACTTTTATCATTGTTATTGAAATATACTACCACTATAAATATCTGTCAAATACTGCCCTAAATTAGATTACTGTAATTACTGAATGATTTTCAGATCCTAAGATTTTAGAACTATATTTTATGCTAAATAGTAAGCACTCAATAAAAATTGTCACTATTAACCTCTTTGTAGCCTTAAAAACCATGAACCTCATAAAACATAGATTCTTGTTAATGTAACAAAACATTTTTAATAAAGTTTAAAATGCATTTATAGTCACAAAGGTCTCGTATTCTGTATAATTTGCTTGTAGAAATTTAAATAAATGGTAAAGTAAAGTAGTAGTTCCATACCTACATGTTTAGTTCATAATTAGTAATATAGGTGAATTAAACATTTACAGGGGGTAATTAGAGAAAAGAAGGTAAAAGTAAAGGCAAAGAATGAAAAGTAGGCATCTGGAAGGAGAAAAATACTATGTTGTTATTATTGGATTCCTTTTCAAAATATCAGGATTGTGTATTGACTTCTCACAACTCACACCCTTTCAGTGTTAAGAGGAGTAGCTGCTGGTACTGAAGTAATTATAACAAGGGTGTCAGTTTCTGTAGGTGGGAGATAACTTATTCTAAGGAGATACTTATTTTAGTCTTAAATAATATTTTGTCGAATTTATTTAGGGAGGACTGAATTTTTCCTGTAATGGGAATCACAGCACTGCAGTATTTACACAGTGGTAAACCTTTCTGCTTCATGTGAATCTTAAGTGTAACATATCAGGAGTTAACCCTACTTGGTCAGATATGGATTGCTCGGCTCTTGCACCTTGATGAAGGGCTGAATCTCAACAATGCTATCGGTTATTTAATGCATAATATTAATAAATATTCCATGATGTCTTTAAAGTTTTTAGCTATGTAAATAATTTTCATCAAAAAAATATGTTTTTAAATAGGAGGATTAGTCCTACAATTCCCTAGGCACGTGTTTCTGCTCACCATTATTTTACACCTTTTAACTTATGTGACATCCCATTAGTTTAATTCACAAAAGAAAGAACTGTAGTACCTGATCAATGCTGGCACTATTCTGCTTGATGCCACTGGTATAAAAACAGCTTCAAAGTCTCCTGTTTTGTTATTATTATTAACCCTAGATGTACTTCTGATCTATGGAGTGATGTTGAAGAAAAATGACTAGAAAGTGTTTGTTAGATGACTCCAATTAACAATAAATCAGTTATGGAATTTTGTAAGTTGATTGATCTCTGTTCAGATGTGGCTCATTAGAATATGAGTACAGGACGCAAAGAACTCTTGAACGCGGCCTGACAAATGAGAGTTTAAAGATATTAATGTAACTAATGGATGAAACTGGAAACCATTGACATGAGGCTCTTTATTTGGAAAGAGTATCTTTCTATGTTTTTAAGGTTTAATTAAAATGCTCTGGCTCAAATGTCCATATTCTTTTCTACAGTTACAGCCACACTTGTAATCTACTATCAAATTAATAAACAAAGACACTAATATATTACCAGACCCTCTTCTAGGAATTTTACATGCATTAATTCATTTAAATCTCTCATTCATATTATGAAGTAGAGTGTTTGATGTATACCTACTGAATCAGATGAAGACCTACAGTGCAAGGAAGACGTTGATCTGCCCTAAGTCACCTACCTGGTAAGCAGTGAGTCGGATTAGAGCAGAGAACAGGAGCTCCGTGGGTATGTGATGCTCTCATCAGGCCCCACCTAGCTTTCTCCTAGCCACACTTGAGAATACCATGCCAAATCTGGCCCTTCGTGTGACAAACTTGCCTGAAGACATAAAGAGATCATTTGGCTTCTCGTCACGCTTTTCACTCTGCCCTATTACCCATATCCTGGACCTAGAAAAGCTCTTAAAAAGTAAAGAAGGCTAACAGCAGCATTAAATACTGGGAAAATTGGTTTCTACTCTTAACAACATGTACTTACATTAAAAATTAAATTTTGTTTTAAACTTTCCTAAACTGACGTTCAGAGACACTGGGTGAACCAACAAGCAAAAAGCTAAAACTTGAGAACTCAGGATGACTCCGGGTGGTAATAGTTCCTGTATAACTGAAGCTCCAAAATTCGACACCAAGGGAGAGGAGGCAGCTTTAAAGTGTTGAGTGACTGTGTCTGAATCCCACAACCTTCTGTCCTGGGATCCCGAGGCATTGTGTATCTGTAGAGAGATATAAGAGGTGAGGCCGTGGGACAGATATGCACACTTCAGGAGACTGACATGAGTGAAGAGGGGAAAATTCACAGGAATGATTCTCCATAACTCTCACACTGTGAATACTTTGCTTTACTCCAAATCATGCATATGAAGAAAAATAGGAGGGCTTGTAAATTCAAAAAGCTCATTAATGGTGGGGCAAATGAGGACGTATTTGGCTAGACGCTTTTTCAAATCTTTGGAGTGTCAGAGTCCAGAATGTTGTACAGATCTAGAGACATCAATGATCTTGATAGGGTTGTACTTCTGAAGTTTCCTCTCACACTGGTCATAACAAGATTCCCTGGAAATTAACCCAAGTGTTTTACTCAACACCTAATGTTAGGGAAACAATAAATGTGAGTGGGCTATCACTTGGGCAATATAGAGAGCAAAGAGGCTCATGAATTTAATTCCTTAGACCATGAATTATCCTCATATAAGGATTTGCTCATAGGCAGTCTCTGTGATGTGTTTTTAATTGAAACTTCCCCAGAATCTGCAGGATTAAATTAGGGGCTATATTTACTGCTGATGTTACAAATTATTTTGAATGTAGTAGATTAAAATCATATGATTTTGTATCTTAAATTTCTTGCAATCAGAAGTCCAAAGTATCTAACATGGCTGTGACCCTTCTGGAAATGCTAAGAGAGGCTCTATTCCCTTTCCTTTTTCAGTGTCTCAAGGCTGCTTGGTTTTATCACAGTGTTTTTCCTCTGTCTTTGAAGATAATAACCATGTATCAAGTCCTCCTCACAGTGACTTATCATAACCTTTACTTTTCTTTATCATATCTTCTTCTCTTGTTCTGATCTTCCTGCCTTGCTGTTGAAAATATCATTATATTGGGTCCACCTGTGTACTGCAAGAAAATCATTTCATCTCAAATTCTTAAATTGATCATACCTACAATATTCCTTCACTATGCAAGTAACGTATCAGTAAGCTCTGGAGATTAGAATAAGGAACTCCTTTGAAGGCATGGACACTATTCTACCAATCATAAAAGTACATAATAAGGAAAGGGGCTGTAGTTTTTGAGTAATTTCTTTTCATTTTTTCCAAATCCATTTTTTCAAGGATAAAAATTTTTAAAAAAGAAGAAAAAGAAAAGAAAAAAAAAACTACAACATAATTTCAAAACATGTCCATGAGGGGGCAACAATGGTACACTGCACATTGTCATCCCCAAATCATTCACCCAGAGCACCAGACATCTGCATTCAATTGTCTCAACAATATCAGCACAATTTTTTCTGTTCAGCGAACTCAGAGAAATCAGTAGTATAGCTATCTTAATTTTTTTGTATACATATACATATACATATACATATACATGTTTTTCTTTCAGTTCTTCACACTAATGAAACAATACAATGTTTACACATGTATCTTACTCATCTCACTAATGAGTATGTTCTTAAGATGTATCCATTTACTTAAAAAAGTCTCCAGTTTATCCTTCTTTATGGCTGAGTAGTACTCCAGTGTATAAAAATACCACATCTTTTTTTATCCATTCCTCAGTGGTTGGACATTTACATTGCTTTCAAGATCTGGCTATTACAAACTGTGCTGCTATAAATATGGGTGCACATACGTTGCTGTGGTATGACGTTTTTAATTCTTTTGAGAAGATACCCAGAAGGATAATAGCTGGGTTGAATGGGACCTCTAGTCCTAGTTTTTTGAGGGATCTCCACACTGATTTCCACAGTGGTTGCACAGTCTGCATTCCAACCAACAGTGGAGAAGAGTTTCTTTTTCTCCACAGCCCCTCCAGCATTTGTTTTTTCTTGATTTCTTGATAGTAGCCATTCTTTCTGGAGTGAGGTAAAATCTGAGTGTTGTTTTAATTTGCATTTCTTGAATAACCAGTGATGTTGAACATTTTTTTACATATTTATTTGCTGTTTATATTTCATCTGAGAAGTGTATATTCATCTAGTCCATTTTTGGATTGGGTCTTTAAATCTGAGAGGACTGATTTTTTTGAGTCCTTTATATGTTCTCAATAGTAATCCAATGTCTGAGGAACAGCTGGCAAACATTTTCTCCCACGTTGTGGGTTGTCTCTTCACTCTGTTGGTAGTTTCTCTTGCTGTGCAAAAGCTTTTTGGTAGGGTGAGATCCCAGTTGTTGATTCTTGGTGATAGTTCCTGTGCATTCGGGGTTTTGTTCATAGTCTTTACCTGAACCAGTGTCTAAAAGTTCTGTTTTCCCTAGAAGTCTGAACTAAAAATTAGCCTGTTGATTTGGAGTCACAAGAAGATGTTTGCTTTGTATTAGCAGCCAGAGTACAGTTCAGGGACAAAGAAAATATCACTTCATTACTACCCTGAGAAATACTGTCTGTTTTCAGTTGGGGGGCTCTGGAAATGAGCTCAGTATTACTCATATTTAGGGGACATGGCAGTTAGTGTAGGAAGGAATTAGGGCTTAAAATGACAGGAGGTGGTAATTTCCTCCTTATTCTGCTTTGGGTAATTTACGTTTGTCACAGGATAATTTACCAAGCTGCTGATTGCTGCCTCCAACTCATCACCACAGGAGACTCCAGTAGGATGAAAAGCTAATTTTGCCTTCCTCTCATTCAAGAAGTTTTAGGGTTTGGGTTTCAAGAATTGTAGGTGAATTTTGTGTTTTATATTACAAAAAATTACTAAGCATTTGTTAAAAAATCCTGATCCAAGTTCTCAGATGTGAGAAAATGTAGTTGGGTATTTTGGAGAGGGAAGAGATGAAGTCTCATGCGTGTTATTTCTGAATTGATAGACAGGTTGTTTTCCAAAATAAATAGTTCAAAATTTTGAGAAAAAGAAAATTTATATTTCCATCAGAATCAGGAGTTGTCATGGAGTTTTGATGAGGTCAGTTGAAGTGTTGGTTGAAGCTTCTAAGCATCAAGTACCTTTGTATTCCCTAATCTCTATAGATGGAACTGAGAAATATACAATAAATAATTTGATGCAAGTAATGGAAAAACAGAATTCAACTGAATTAAACAATGAATTTGAATATATTGATCAAAGTACTTAAAGATTCTGAGATGAGAGCTACATCCAGACCGCAGACATGATAATTATACTCTTATTGTTAGTAAGAAGGGAAAAATAGGAAAAATATTTAGCTTCTCTTCAGCCTTTTAAGGATATGGTAAGATTGGCAATAATACACCTGGATGTGTGTTGCTATAGATGGTACATTAAATTCTGAGAGTCCAGTTCTTTCCAAGATGCACTCTTTTTTTCTATTTTTTTCTATTTTTTTCTTATGTCATGAGAGGCTGATTCCAACTTCACTTCTCTCTGCCACATCTTAATGGAGCCCAATATTTTTCTTGCATCCAATCTCCTAGAGACTTTTGAAACCATTTGCTTAGCCTTTGGTCCATAAATTTTAGAGGAATATATACTTTGTTACATGTGAATAGTGATTTGTTAAAATGCACAGAATTATAAAATGTACTATTTAATGTTCTAAAATATAATAGTACATATAAGAAAAACATTCATACACCAATATCTGTAGTGACATTATTCACAGTATAATAATGTTAAAATTAATTGACTCTCAGTAGGTATATTTATACTGTAGAAAAATATAGAATTATTAAATATCACATACTATCTAGTTTTTAATGATATTATTTTAATAAATAGCAGACTACAGGTCAAATTCTAGACATTATTTCCTGTAAATAGATCAACAGATAGAAAAAGAGTCTGCATAAATTTATAAAATAGGTGATAATTATATCCACCAAATATGTGAGAAGTTTTAGTGTTGAAAAGAAATTAAGTCAAAGCTGAGGTAGGAGGATCATAAATTTCATTTCATCCTAGGCAATTCAATAAGACCCTGTCTCAGAATTTAAGTCAGAGTTCAAATAAATTTTATTTAATTAAAAAATAGTTTGAGGTCAGTGTGACCTTATAGACATTTCATGAGAAATAAATGACTGCAGAGTTTAGGGTATAACCATTATAATTCAATCACAGTATTCCCAAGATACAAATTGTGATGTTAACAATAATAAATCACATCTTATTGAAAAACTTACCTATCTGAAAATTCATAGAAATGACAAAGTGTGTGCTTGTGTGTGTGTGTATGTGTGTGATACGCAGGAAGAAAACTCCTCATTTACTACAAATTACCTTCTATCTGATGTTTCTTTCATTTTGTCTACTTTGCATCTGGTTTTCTTCCAAGTCCCTTTGCGGAACCCATTTGAAGATGACTGCTGCAGCTGTTCACGATGAGGCATTAGACAAGCTCTCTGCACTGCCGACATTGCCATCTGCTGTCCCTGTAGATGTCACTGCAATCGCCTGGCCCTGATACCAGGTAACATCACTCCCATCGTCAAGGCTGGGAAATTCTTAGGATCAGAAAGGTGTTGATTTCCTTCTGTAGGCCTTAGTGCTACCATTATGCTATGCTCCAGGCAATAAGTAAGGAAAGTAGTTTCTCTTTTTTTATGTTACATTCTTCTAGAACAAGTACTAAAGTTTAATATCTTAGAGTCCTACAGTGTCTTTTTTCTTTGTATTTCAAGCATGTCTCTTTGTGAGCGCAAAACAAGAAAAAGCTGTCCCATAAACAATATAAACTTATAAATTATTCTTTTCCATAGGATAGCTCATCTCTGAGAAGTGTCTTTGTCTGAAACAAATGGTATTAACAGTAAGAGCATCCAGCAATGTTTATGGAAGGGTTATTAAGTGTCAGGCATTGCTGCACATATTCAGAAAAGGACTGATAAAAATATAGTGTTTAAATTTTTAAAAAGTATTACAAAACGGAAAAATCACTATTAATTCTCCTAACAGTAGTCCCTCTTGCCTCAAACACACTTATCTCATCATTCTACTTTCTGAAAGTTTTTTCATGACTGTCTTTAGGAAGTACAATCAAACACACAATGAATGCCGCTGCCATGTGCCACCCAATGGAAAGAGAGTGATATAAAACATTATCAAGTGTCCTCCTCTACCTTACTGATCAGGTCTGGCACTGAGCAACTTCTGTCTCAAATTTAAAGTCAAAATGATGCTGGAAAGTAAACATTTTGAATCAATGCAGGGTATCAAGGCAACAATGACAGTGCAGTAAGAGATATGCACAAGACAGTATTTCCAGAACTAACCCAGAAATTGGCAAGAATGATAGGATAAGCATGTTTTCAAAGGGAAGGGAAATATTTGAGGGAGAAATGCTTCTTGTATAGTAATAATTTTTATAAATTTCATCATTCACCATACTTTTCTACTACAATCATACGTAGTCACTCATGCTTTTCTTCCTTTTTTTAGAAAGTTTGGCCTACATAATAAATACATTCATAGTGGAGAGTTGGTATATATACATATTACATCTTTTTTTTTTTTTTTGTACTGGAGATCAAAGTCACAACCTCGCCCCTGTCAGGCAGGCACTTACACCACTGAACTAAATTCCCAGCCCTACATATTACATCATAATCCATATTCACTCATTAATCCTCAAAACACCATGAGATTTTGAAACACATCCTTTGCTATATGATAAAAATGTGTTTCATCCCATCTATAAAGCTACTTGAGTACACAAATTACTAATATTTCTAAGCCTGTCTTTAAAATCCTCAGGTTAAAATTTAACAAGTAGACCGGGATAAGTCAAAATATCAGTTATCTTATCCGTTAAAGGTTGGCAATGAAAATTGCAATAGTTTCAATAGAAAACACTGTTCTGACATCTAATGTACATGGTAAGGTATGGTAAGTTTATAATATAACACTAAAGTCAAATGCAGAAGATCAAACACACACAGTCAAAGTAAAGTATAAATTGAAATGGGACTTGCTTATGAAATGCAGACTGTCAAGCTTTCTCTTCTGATAGGTAAAGACAGCCTCATGCTTTTAAGTTTCTCATACTGGTTTTTCCTTTCCTATATCCAATTCACTGTCTAAATCCTAATGTAGTGCCAGTGTTACATATCTACTGCTTTACTAATTTCAAAACTTCCCTAAGTGCCCAAAGGCACTTGAATTGGTTCTGCACTCAAAAGACCTTCAGTTTTCCTATGGAATAAGTTATCTAATTTTTTCAATTATTTTCAGTCTAATTTTGGCTTTCAGTGACTCAATAATCCCTAAGAACTCAAACATGACATACAACTGTTAGATTTTGTTTTGAAGTATCTCTTCTTGGAACGCAATTTGTACCTCTTTTCTTCCCTATTTTGTCATTGGCTTGTCTTCTTTTCATTTATTTACTCCTTTCATCATTTTCCATCCTGCTCACCTTCAACTGTAAAGTCAAACACATCACTAACTGATTGTTAGCAGCAATGTAGAAGTCCCTATTACATTTCACCTATTAATTTTTGTTTACTTAATTTATTGATTTGGCATATGTTAGTTGAATTTTGATTTTAACAGTTCAAGTACTAGTGGAGACCACAAAGAGAAATAATTTGCATTGCCTGTCTGCATGAAAATCAAAGGATCTATTCAAATACAAACTTGCTAAAGTTATGATTATAGAATATCCCTTGTTTCATGACAATTATATGAGCTCAATATTTTTGACTAATAGTAAACAAGTTTTTTTCTCCCAGAATCAGGGTATCTTCATAAAAAGGCACTCTTTGACCTTATACCCACGAAAGAAGTAGAAATCCTTGAAATAAAGAAATGCACAAAAACAAAAGACTACCCAACAAAAATCAAGTAATAGAAAAACAGCACAAACTCATGGACTCTTGAGACTAGGACTTAAAGATTAAAGCATATTACATGCTGTGCTGATGAATATGTATCTTATCCAACCAGAAATGGAAATCCACAGAAGTTATAAAATCAAGCATTGTCTGTATTGTTGAAAATTGTTACCTACCTTACCCACTAGTGAGTATCTGTATGTCATAGAGAAGCATTTGGATAGAAGAAGAAAGTGAATATATTTCCATATAAATGAACCATTAAAACTACTTGAAATTTACTCCCCTCTTTGAATTAAAACCGTGAGGACTACAGAGAAGAATCACAAATCAACCTATTCATAGTTAATGGCATGAAACAGTAAATCAGATTAGGCACCTGAAAGACAAGGCCTGCTTTAAGATACTACAGAGGATGTGTTTTCTTTCTTAAAAGAAATAAAAATATACACAACAGAGAATATTATTTAGATGAAAAGATAGAGGTAGAGTGCCACAGTCATGTCCAGGTCGGGAATACTACCTCCAGGCAGCAGTAACATGCAGACACATGTAGGAAATGGTACACATAACAGAGGTAGAGGATGTATTGTTGTATCAGTAAAAAAAAAAAAGATAGCATATTTAAAAGGAAATAAATGAAAATAGTTTAATGAATAGTATAGGATCTGCTATGGTTTGTATTTTTTCGTCCTCTCCAGATCAAGCTGAAACTTCATTCCAGTGTAATGATACTGTGAGATGTGACCTTTAGGGTGGGAGGTGATAGTCATGACAGCTCTGTCCACACGAATGGGATCAGAGGCCCCCATAAAGTGGCTGGAGTGAGTTCACTCCTTTTTATCCTGCTGTCTTCTGCCATGAGGAGACACATAATTTTCCTTCTCTCCAGAGGTCACAGTGTCCCCGGTGCCATCTTGGAAGCAGATTCTGAATAGACAATGAATTTGCCAGCACTTTAACCCTGGAGTTTCCAGTCTCCAGAGCTGTAAGGAATACAATTCTGTTCCTTATAAATTACCTGGAATCAGGTATTCTTTTAGACAGACTAAAACGTGAATCATAGTTTAGTGGAATAAATATCAACTCTAGGCCTAAAACAACAAATAAAGGGAATTGTATTGTCGGGGCCCAGAGAGAAGTAAAACCAGAGAGAGGCACAGCAGACAGGAGAGGGAGCTCAATCCAGCCACAGCACTGCAGCACAGAGGGAGCGGTGACAGCGCAGCATAAATACAAGTTCTTTCCCTTTCCTCATTCTGCTCTCTTCTCCATTCCTCATTCAACCACAAATCAAGACCAACAGAGGCTGGATGACCAGTTGAAGAGATCAACTTTCATGGGCATGAATCCATACAGGGAAAGGCAGAGAGAAGAAGTGGAGGGACAAATAGAGAATTAGGAGCAAAGAGGAGAAGAACAAGGCATAGTAATAATGGGTAATGAAGGAACATCATAAGCCAGTCTTGATAATCTGGACATTTAATAGAAATGCAAAAAAACTGCATATAGGTTAGAAAGGAGAAATCATTTCTTATCTCGGAGATGTCTGGATAATAAGCAGACTGAGTAATAAACGTGTTTGCAATGCTATTTCTTTATTTAAACATACTGTTCCTTTTGTATAATAATAGTATTAGTGATGATAAAAATAAACTAAAAGTGCCTATCTTTTACCCCCAAATCTTATGCACTTCTGAAAATGGCTATGTAACTTATCATAATAAGAAATGCAAACTCTTGACAGGGTATGATAGTGCATGTCTGCAATTTCAGCACTCAGGAAGGTGAGGCAGGAGAATCTCCATGAATTCAAGGTCAGCCTGGACTACATGGTGAGACCCTGTCTCTAAAAAAGAGAGATGCAAAATCAATGTTACATATCATCCCATTTTTACTTAAAAAGTGGTTCAACATCTTCAAATAAAACTGTGATTTTTAAAATTTAAACACCTAAGGCATTTCAAAAATGTTTGGGTTATGATATCTATAATATTTTAATATTGAATTAAATCTACATTTTGACTTAGTAATGATCTTAGATTTATTCTATCATTTATCACTTAAGGTAAAAATTGCTTTTATGTTAACCTCAGTTTTGGTAGTAGGTGACTGACATATTTTGTTCATTATAAAAACTGTAGAATTAATTACTCATGTTTATAAAATATAAGAATGAAGACTTTACTAAATTATTATTCAATTAATTCAAAATGATTGTGTTTATCTCTATATTCCTTGTTGCTAATAGATTTTTACTTATCTTTCTTTATCTCTCCTCTCTTCCTCCCATCTCTTTATCTCTGTGTCATCATTGGGATTCCATATACCCTCCTCCCTCAAAGAAAAAAGAAAATCCCTACTCATTGTGTTCAAGGCTCACCAGTGTGCTGATGAGCTTTTTGTAAGTGATTAGATCATGAGGTTGTAATTTCACCAGTGAGTTGAACTTATAGTGTGGCAGAATTGCTGGGATATAATGGAAACATGAAGTAGAACCTCTTGGAAGGGAGTGGGTCTAGGTAGTGACTGGGATAGCTACATTTTTTTCCTGTTTTCTGTCTCTTCAGCCATGTCCCTTTTTCTATATTTTCTAGTTGCCACAAAGAGGGCAGCTTTCCTCTGCTACTTCGTTTAGCCATCATCTTCTGCCTTACTTCAGTCCTACATTAATGGAATCAGCCAGCCATGGACTGAAACCTCTGAAACTATGAGCAAAATAATTCTTTTCTTCTTTGAAATTGTTCATATCAGGAATTTTTTTCACAGCAATGGAAAGCTGACTAATATATTTTATCTGTGTCCGTATCACTGTAAGATGCAAAATAAAGGCGAGAGAAAATAAAATAATAATATAATAAAGTCACATTAGAATAAAGTGAAACAAAATGCTCTCATTATGATATCCCCAAAGTTTTCATTTGTTTGATTCTTCACAGTTTTCATCATTTCAGCTGACAATTTAATTGTTCTCATTTATCACCCACTGTGCACATGGCTAACTGCATCACTTTCTTTTATTTTTTAATTTTTAACTTCTTAATTTCCTTATACAGGTTTGCAGTTCATGCAGTTTACAATCATCTTGGGGAGAACATCCACTTGTTTCCTTTTTTTAAAAATCCTCTTTCCCTTCACTTCCCCTCCCTCCTCCTCCAGTTTCCCCATGGCCTTTTTCATTCTTGCTGAAATTATTAATCTTACCTCATGCTATGCCAAATAATGTGTACATTAATTGAGGGTATCAGGTTTCTGTACATGGCACAACTCTGTTCTGCTCATTTCCCTTTCCCTTCTTCCTCACTCCTAGTGCTTGTTCCATTACACCTCTTCCCTATCCTAGGACATCCATCACCTTTGTCTTCTATCCAGCTTTTATTATTCCCCTTGTATTTTGTACTCTTTGTATATCTCACTCAAATGAGAGATAGCATGCAGAGTCATTTTTCATTTACTATTAATGATATTATTTTCATTATTTTTTTCTCATCCTGTTCATTATTGGTATACAGAAATGCTAGTGATTTTCTTGTGTTAATCTTGTATTCTGCCACACTGGTGAAGCTGGCAATTAATTTTAAGAGTTTTTGGTGAAGTTCTTTGGGCATTCTCTGTAGAGTATCATATCATCTGCAAATCATAATTTGAGTTTTTCTTTTCATTTATCTTTTGTTTCTTTCCTTTGCCTAATTGCTCTGGCTAATGTTTCAAGTACTATGTTAAACAGAAATGATGATAGTGGACATCTTTGTCTTGTTTCTGACTTTAGGAGAATGTTTTTAGTTTTGCCTTATTTAGTATGATGCTGGCTGTTGATTTGTCATAAGTAACTTCTATCAGATTGATGCATGGTCTTTCTATACCTGTTTCCGTCAGTGTTTTTTATCACGAAGGGCTGTTGGATTTTGTCAAAAGCCTTTTCTACACCTATTGATATGTTCATACAATTTTTTTATCTTGCTTCTGTTTATGTGATGTGTTACATTTATCGACTTACATTTTTGCATCTCTGGGATGAAAGTTATTTAATCATGATGCATACTCTTTTTGATAATGTTCTGAATTCTATTTGCTAATATATTGTTGAGGATTCTTGCCTCTATGTTCATTAAGGAAAGTGGGCTATAGTTGTCTTTTTAAATTGGGTCTATACACAGTTCTGGGATCAGAACTGTGATTCTGGCTTCCATAAATGAATTTGGGAGTACTCCATCTCTTTCAACTTCTTTGAAGGGCTTGAGGAGTATTGATGACATAACATGATTAAAATTTTATTGAATTCAGAAGTGAATTCATCAGGTCCCAGGCTTCATTTAGTTGTTAGATTCTTTATTATTATATCAATTTAATTGCTTGTTATTGGATTGTTAAGCATATTTATGTCTTGGATTAGTTTTGGTATTTTGTATGTGTCTAGGAATCTGCCCATTTCTTCAAAATTTGCTAATTTGGGGGAATATTTACAAATGGTTACAAACTATCTTCTAGATTTCCACAGTATTTGTTGGAATTTCACCAGTTTAATTTCTAATAGAATTGATATAAGTCCTCTGACTATAAGACCTAGGTCTGTGCACCTGCCCCAGCCCCTCAGTGTGACTCCCTCCAATCTGCTCTCCAACTGCCAGCAATCTCCCATGGTTGTCCTTTCCTCATCCACTCTGGGAACTTGGCAGTGCACAGGATGGTTAGGCACCAAGGGGCTGCTTTGGGACCCAGGTTCAAACACTAAGCCTTTCCTTTCAATGGTGTCCCTGCAAGCTCTTGCTCTGAGATTGTTACTGTAGGCACTGTAGTGAGGTCACTCACCAACTGCTGTGAAAGCCTATTACAGAAGAAGTACCCCTTGTTTTCTTTGCTGATTTCACTTGCCAGTGATTCTTTCGAGACCTGATGCAGTTCTGCAGTTCCCTGTGATCAAAAGTTATTAGTTTGACTTTGTCTCCTGACCACTGTTAGCAGCACTGTGCAGTCTGTAGGGGATCCATCTCTCCTCACGAGGGTGTCATCTGTTTCTTTTGTGTCACTCAAGCCTATTTTGTTCTCTGTTAATTCGCTCCTTGTTCTCAGCAAACCTCCACTCACTTTGGTTCCTCTCCAAGATATTCATTCCAGACTATAGACACTTTGTCCTAGAGAAAGTGAGTCACTGGCACTCATTGCTGTCATTTTTCCCTCTGCATCATTGTCTTGAAATATTTTACCCATAGTCACTTTTTCTGTGGATCTTTTCTGTCCATCTATGTGCAATTTTATATGCTAACTTCAAAACGTAGCAATGTAAGATGAAAATATGTGTTAACTTACACATTCCTATGAATTGACTTCAGCTGGGCAATGTTTATGGGAAGTTTTTTAAGTCACATGGCAGCTGGGAGCAGCAACCAACTAAAAAGCTGAAGAGGAAGGTTGGACACGCAAGGCCAGCATATTGAGACCAGCGTTGTTGCTAGATCTTGAGGCTGGCTGATGACTGAATGTTGAGTCAAGCTGTTAGCCACAGTTTTAAATATTTTCTCTCTA
This sequence comes from Dasyprocta punctata, assembly GCA_004363535.1. Classification (NCBI taxonomy): domain Eukaryota; kingdom Metazoa; phylum Chordata; class Mammalia; order Rodentia; family Dasyproctidae; genus Dasyprocta; species Dasyprocta punctata. The sequence continues at coordinate 64,877 of RJWM01005542.1, forward strand.
TTTGAATATGGACATTTTATAGGTTTATTTTAAACTATCCTGGTAGAGAATGTGCACTTGATGATGAAACATTGTGGGTTACCCTTACTGAACTGCCCTCATAAACTCTGCTCTATATACAAAGACAAATGCCCTTAAGCATGTAGCAAATATAGAGCATCGTAGGTAATGTAGGAAAACTTACCAAAAAGCTAATGGAATCAAGATCCATAGCAGTTGTGCATGTCTAACTTATTCTAGGTTGTGGCATAGAGATCTAGCATGGTCACACTTTGATATGCATGAAGATAATCTCTCACTTTGGAATGTAGGATTTAAAGCAGGATGAAGGAAAAGTACCAGACCATTTCATGGTATAGTCACGAATCAAAATAAAACAGCAAAGTGATGCAGCATAATCATAGCTATAGCTCTATTCTCCCAGTTTAGTGTTCATTGTTAAAGGGAAGAGACCCTACCTTTATCCGCCTTTCTTTGCAGGACTAGAAGTTGGTTCCAAACTTGGCAGTTCATTAAATTTTGCCTTGACTGGCTTTCAAGGAGCTTTAGAAAAAGCCAACAATCTCACAAGGAGGCCTATCAGCAGGGTCAGTCTTGAACAAGTTAAACTTTATTTCTCACATTGATGTTGCCCAATTCTTTGGTTCATAAACAATAAGCTCAGGTTGAAATATATCCTGCAATGACAAGTGAGCTATGTGGCTCACTCATAGTTATCTTGCTGTGCTATTATCTTCCTCTTGATTCTTATTTGTGAATTCATGGGACATACATGAATTATTTAGACTTGCTGCTATAAAATAAAATCCAAAATATGAGATTTTACTTTGATAGAAATATGTATCTCATTCATGTATTTTAAAAATCTATTCCTGATGAACATATTTTTCATTTACATGCTTATAAACAAATTTCTGATCAAGTAGTTTTCTTCTCCAACAAATGACCATGGTTCTTTTTGTCTTGTTGTTTAGAATCTTCAGTGTGAGTCTGTCTGTGTTACTGTCATAGAAAAAAACACTAAAAGAATGGCTCATGGGCAATTATGGCATTGGTTTCTGTGTAGCAGGTATCAGTTTTATCCACACATTGTAGTCCAGCAGTTAGCTACTTGTCCATACCTCGCTTCTATGAAGGCTGAAAATTAATGTCTAAATGTGTGTTGGTAAGGGAGAGAATACAGACTTTGTGATTAATTAGAGGTCTCTGCCACATTTCTATACAATTATTTGTCTGAGAAGGGAAGCAAAAGAAGAAAAGATATTAAGAGGAACGAGCATTTTATATCAATAGCAGAAAACTAAAAGAAAAGCAGTGAGAATTTGTAAAGTAGGTATTGTTGAAGAAGTATATGCTTATATCTCTCAACATGGTCCTGATTATGATACATATATGTATCCAGCTCGAATACTTTCCAAAACATCCTGTTCTCTGAAATGGCCATTTAGTAGATGTTCGAGCAGGTCTTATGCCATAGAGATTCCAGTCAGCATTTTTCTCCAGCTTGAAAATGTTTGATTCCTACAAAACATAATGAAAAGATGGCAATGATGAAGTCCAGTGATATCTCTGTATCACTGTGACTGCAAGCTTGTACTTTCCAGTACTTGAACAACAATGTTAAAAAAAAATGCTTTGTGTTTGTAATTTTGCTGAGTTGTTGAACTGAAAATAGATCTTGAATAAACCTATATAGCCTGAGACTGAGTCACACTTGAGTCTCTCCACAGACACAAAAGGGTGATCCTGGGCCAGGGGTATAGCTCAGCAGCACAAGTGCCTGCCTGGCAAATTCAAGGTCCTGAGTTCGATGGTCAGTACAAAAAAAAAAAAAAGAAAGAAAAGAAAAGAAAGAAAGAAAGAAAGAAAGAAAGAAAGAAAGAAAGAAAGAAAGAAAGAAAGAAAGGGAAAAAAAAGAAAACACGTTAAAAACAGTGATCCTTCAGTCTAAGTGGCACTATAGAAAACACAGTGCTTGTGTTAGTGCACTAAAACATTTGTCATTGTGGTTTTTTACGTGTGTGCTTTATTTGCATAAAGTATCATAACTATGGCTCCAAAGAAAGTTACTGATATAAGCAACAAAGCTAACAGAAAAATTGTGAGAACCATGGTAGAATTAAAAACATAAATCATTGCAAAATTGGTTAAAAATGAAATATGTAAGTGTAATTTTGGAGTCTTAAAACCAATTATTTGGTTTTTCATTATTTCTTATGGGAAAATGTGTTCAGTTCTTGAACTTCTTGGTGTTCAGACATGAATTTGAAACAAACTGAGTTCAACAATCAAGGTATCGTTATATATTAAAGGCTCAATAACATCAACTTCTCAATTTGCCAAGAACCCCAATTCACTACCATGGTTTTAGAAGATTAACAACATAAACCCCTTCTCCTAGTAGATGAAAGGGGCAGCAATTTTATCCACTGGAATAGTCACAAGAATGTCTAATATTTGCCTTTCTTCCCTGCCAAGCTTCTACTTGAATTACCATCAGTGATTTTCTGAATATCTTATTTATAGACACAGTATCCTACATAACTACTACTTCTCAAGAAGAAAACAATTTTTAGGGTAAATTAGTTAAGGCAATTTTGTGATTCTTGAGGTTACCATGTTTTCCATAATCCCCAAACAGCTATCCCTATGGAACACATGAAATGATCTACTGAAAATCAGTTTATGGTATTATGTGCTAAATAAATGAATCTTGTGAGGTTGAGATGTAACCCAACAAATGACAACTCTGTGATGCTATTTATATGATAGAATCTGCCATTATTATACCTAATTCACACTCACCTATTTCTTTTCTATGCTGGACTCAAATCTTTTAGAGATCTTAGTATCTAAGCAAGGAGAGATTCCACCAGTCTCCACGGCAGTATTTTCGTTGAATTTCAAGTACTTTATAATGCTACTCTGCCACTTTGTGTTCCTCATGCCACTGAACAAGCAGAAAGGCAGACTTTGTTCTTGTCATGATTAAGTCTATCAAGAGGAATGAGTCATTGCTAAAGGTAACAGAAAGGAAAGTATGTCTGGAATGCAAAGTATGATGCGTTAGACCACTTACTATTATTCCTATGTCCAGCTGTCCCTTACAAGAATAGATCAGACAATTTAAATCATTGATAATGACTTAGTAATACCTCTCAGTTTTATCACAATTCTATATTCCCATGCCTGAGTAGGACCTGGCACAAACTGCCTGGTTTTTGAACTGTTATAACACAAAATCCTTTTAGCATGAAAACCCAGAAGTTTGTGAGCCCCTTCAAGTTCAAAGACTGGGACAGAGTACTTTCCCTATTTTCTTACTTATTCATTGAATACATTGTTCGATAGACTTGAAATATAAATTTCATACCTTTTGTATATCCTTAAACCTATTAATCTGCAATGACTTCGTTCATGAGGATTTTCATCCTTTTTGGATGATAAAGAGAGAATCTTCTGTACATTTATCCTACTTCTTTGTCTTCCAAAGCCTACTACGAATGAGAGCCAAGGACATGATTTAAATACCTTAAGAATTCTTAGGACTCTTAGCGATTCAGAGAAACATAAAATTTGAAAAAAAGTTTGCCTTTTATTTTATCCGAAGTGGAAGGACACTATACAACTGTGCTTACTTGTAAGTTTATGAAAAGAATCCAGAATAGGAAAGAGAAGAGCGCTTTTAGTGTGCAGGTCGGCTCTGAGGAAGGGGATGGAGCTGATAAGGCTCAGAGGGAGTAGGACTAGTCCACATCTAGTGTTCCATCATGAATGCAGAACAATGAAATCTGACCCGTGTTTTGGGAATAAAGCTAATTTTCCATTGCAGAGAAATCTTTCTAAGCAGAAAGGCAATAACAAAGGAAAATAACATCATAATGAAATTTCAATTTTTGCATATCAAAAATCCTGAAAAGAGACACACATGTCAAACTTGTAAAAACGTCTGCAGCACTTAAAATGTTAATGTTCCTAGTTACAGAAATAAGTTCTAACTTCCTTGCTCAATATCTTAGTATGACTATTGCTCTCCTCTCAGTCCTCCAGCCTGTTGACCTGACCATTGTTTTTTCTGCCTACTTTATTTCCCTACTTTCATTGCACTGTTTATGTAGCTAAAAAGTTCTATCTCATTATCACTACTATTATCTTTTATATGTTCATAACTCCAGTTTTTTTAAAAAAAATTATTTTCATTCCCTGGTACAAAAACCACAGAAGATCTAGTAACTCTATGTCTTTAATTGAGCAGTTGAGCATTGCTAGAGAAATAAATCACACATTTATTGAGATAAGTATAACACATATTCATTATCACATGCAATAAATGATCATCCAACAGCACATATTGCATTTCAATAAGTGCTGTGTTTTCAACATTTGTATAAGCAAATTAAATCCAGGATATGAATATTGGGAGCTATAAAGAAATTAACAAATTTACTCTCTTTGTCATATTTTGATTCTAGTGTTGGGATGAAATGAATAATCATCTATCTCTTAAATGTTCCTTCAGCAAAATTCTTTAAAAGTATGAGAATATACGTCAAAGAATATAACAATTTTAATGATCCTCATGTATATTTTGCAACTTCATTCTATTTCACAATGATGAATGAGTTTCCATATTTCTTTTTGATAAATTCTTAATTTATAGATTTAAAAACCTTATCTCAAGGCTTTAATTACCTCAATTACTATAATGTGCAACATCTAGTATGAATATTAGCTATGATAATGTAATTGTGCAATCTTTAATCAAGAAATATTGCCTGATTTCTATTGCTACATTTATTTCAGGAACAAAGATGTGCATTTTCAAATACTGACCAGCTTAACACACTAAGAGATGTTACAAATGACTACTGTTTTTCTTATAAACATCTCTACATTACATATTCTTCTGTCAAAATCATTTTACTTATAATTAGAAAAAATGTTATTTAAAATACTATTCAGGTTTGCTTTCCTGTAAGAAGAAAACATCATTTAGTCATTTAATTTTTGGTGCCGATACCATTATATGTTTGGAAGACAAATTGACAAACTATCCGTCTGAAAAAGATTGCAATCTCTAAAACATAGTGAAGGTTTTAATATAGTCTACCAAAATATGAGTCCTTGTACAAAATTCAAATTATGTAGACATAAATTGTCTTGCACAAATTAAAGTACGTCTCTCATATTTAAAGAGATTGATGTTAGAGAAATCAAAGTTAGTTTAGCTTGATTAAACACCAAGGGACTAGGAAACATAAAGAATGAAAATGAACTCATATCAGGAAGCTTGCAAAGTATATGGGACGCTGAGTACTGAACCTCAACCTGGAACTGCAAGAGCAAAAAGGAAAAGTATGCCTTCCATGTCTGGCCAAGTTTTATCTTTTAGGGTTGTTTAGAAATAACCTGTCAGAATTATGAAACAAAAGTTTTCTCATTTCACTGTTATGTGGAATAGTAAATCTTTATAGACTGTCAGAAGCTAACACTATAATTTAATAAGGACACTCCATAGTGAGTTACAAAGTTTACTTATGACTTAAATATTCTATCCTGGGCTTTTTGACTGGGCTGTTAAAAATAGTGATAAATATAGAGACAATTTGGATTTTAAAACAAAACCAGCACCCTCATTATTTCACTTTTCTCTAAAACTTGAGACATTGAAACCAAAAATGAATTCAGTATTTACAATATTAATATTGTGACTTGTCTATTTTCTAAACATACAAATATATGTGTGTGTATGTGTGCAGTTTATAAATGTGTTGCATCCATAAAATGTTTTGCCCTACTTTTTCATTTCAAACATCATCAAATCCCTATGTAGACAAGACAAGCAACAGATATGGTTAAATATTAGAGATGGAAATATTCAATCATAGAAGAATTCATCATTCCTGAGTCTAAGACTCATGAAGGACAGATTTTGTTTCTTCCATCATAAAAAGAACAGATTCCCAGAGTCTATTCTCCTCCCTACTAAGAAATAGACTATTGCAATTTCTATCATGTAGTCCTACAATGGCTTAATGGAAATTTTGCTTAAGCCAGAATGGTGGTGCATGCCTTGAATCCCAGCACTAGGGAGGCTGAGGTAGGTGGAGTGCTGTGAGTTCGAGGCTGGCTTGGGCTACAACATGAGCGAGGCCAGCCTGAACTACATAATGCAATCTTGTCTCAAAAAGCTAGGGCCAGGAGTTTGGCTCGGTGGCTTAAGCATCTGCCTGGCAGGTGCAAGATTATGAGTTTGATCCCTGGTGCCACAAAAAAAAAAAAAAAAAAATCTTAAAAGTTTTTTTTGAAAAACAGATCCTAACGATATAAAAATCAATTGAAAAGTCAAACATATACTCCAAGTAGGAATACTTCAAAGGAATTAATCAAAGGAAATTTACTGTCAAATCCATGAAGAAAATCTCAAACCTAGATTTTCAAATTATTGGTTTGGGAATGTGCTACAGATTTCATTTCTCCCAGCAGATACATTTTTCAACCAAAGTTTCTCTAAATACTAAGGTTGATTTGTGTCTTGACAATTGTTTGCGAGGATAGATATAACAATTTTTTACCCATTCTTTGCTCCTCGTCCCTTCCCTGATCTCTATTTATTCTTTATTCTTATTTTCACCCTTTCTCATTTTCCATATTTACTTTCTATCTTTCTTTAAATATTCATACCCTTCTCCTTATGTGATTCATTTTTGTAAGTATTTATCCCTTTATTTGAAGGGAAAAGTCCTGTCTTCTGAAAAAATCACTGTCACAAGTCCGTTTTGGTTAAACTTTTTCCCTTGCCTGGTTAACAGTTCAGTGTCATGCTGATCAAATTTATAGGTAACATGTAACATGAACCTAATAAAAATAGTTTAATACTTTAATACTTTCAGAATCTAAGCTGCATGAGAATATAGGTTTTATATTATTAACGAAGTATACCTAATGACTCAAATGTTCTTGATGTATGGTAGGCAGAAGATGAAGAGTTTCAGATCAGGGAATTTAATGGCAAAAAGATAACTTTGGAAATGTAATCTGGGTATCCAGCTGAATTTGTTTTCTCAGATAATGTAGTCCAGCACTAAATCTTTTGATGATTCCAGGTTTACATTAAGGAACCAAGAAACTATATTCAATATAGACGCATGTGATACATGGTGTAGTAGGATTATGGGCAGGGACTGAAGGGGGAGCTCTGGTATAAGAGACTTTAAATCTCTCTAGAAACATGCAAAATATCTTAAAGAGGGAATTATATGAAAGTTGAATCTTGAAACACTCAAGGGGAGTTCATTGGTTATAGAAAAAAAGGGACATCCAAGAAAGAGTCTAAGAGATAAATGATAGAATATTGAATGGAATTTTTTCCTGGTGCTCCAAAATTAGTGAATTATGCTCCCATTTTCTATGGCCAAGGTTCATGTATATGCAGCAGAAGACACCTGCCAGAATCTTACTTTCCATGCCAACTTCAGATTATATAGAAAGTGGAATGGGATTAAGGTGACTTTGGCAGCGAAAGGTTTTGGATTTTTATGAATAGATGGTTGGAAATGTACTTTCCACTTTGATCAGCAAGAATGTGTTAGCTGTGAACCTGAGGAAAATTGGATGCGCTTGAAAGATTTATTAATTCACTGTTACCTAACCATATGGCTTCTGAAAACTGAGTTATAATATTTTCTTTACTGTTAGTTTGCTTTTCTTTCTTTGTTTTTACTTTCTGTAAATGATAGAACTTTTCAAAGCCTTAATTTGTTAATGTACACTGTGAATCTCTAAGTAGAGAATTTGTTGTCCTCTACTTATTTGGATCTCATAATATGTTTTTCTTGGTAACCTTAGTGATATTTATAATAAAGTTCCATGAAATCATTTTTAATTGAAAAGGAAAATGAGACACGAATGAATGGAATGGCAATCTCAGAGCCATGAACTAGTTTGTATCGAAGCAAAATTATAGTTTTCTGGCTTCTTAAGTTTCAATTTGATTTCTCCTTTTAACTTTATTTAATTTTTTGACACAGTTGAAATTACAGAAATGAATTGTTATGTGTTCAAAACCAGCATAGGAAACCAAGCAGCCAATTGTGAATTCAGAAGAGCCTTCATTAGTTGAACCCAGCAGCCAAACTGCCTGGAAGATGGTAGAACTGTACAGAGCCCCTACAGCAGGCAGAACTTAAAGCAGAAAACCACATCCTGATTAGTACAGTCACCAGTTACTCTTGGCTAAATCTGGAACAAGGAGTTTAATCTGTAACTGGCTGTGAACAATACAAAGAACTTGGTTTAGCAAGTACATTGTTTTTAACATACCTATGTCCTTTCAGGGGCAAACTGACCTCATTGTACTTTCTCTTAGTCACTTTCCACACCCTGGGGTGATCTGGGGGTTAGCTTTGTGGAATTTTCCTGTATGAACCATCACATTCCACACTGGTTTTCTGGGGGAATCAAATCATTGTTTCCTAGTCTCCACTATCCTCATCTTGTAGGGGAATGTACTGAGCTCTGAGAACCAACACCTTTATAGATTGAATTTGCTTCTGGATATAATTTAGGATACAACTTATAATACACAGGCCTATTGTAATGGCCAATAGCAATAACGTTAGTGGTCCAGTTAAGGCCAACAGCAAGATAGTTAGCCAGGGGAACATGGTGAATAAGCCCTCATACTAGTTTTGTGCCTGTTTTTGTTGTTGTTGTTGTTGTTTTAATCTTATAACATTTTTCTGTGTTGGCTTAAGCTTTTTTTAATCATTCCTGAGTGATTGGTGCAAAAATGGTAAGTTTTCTCAAGGCTAAACATAATTTACCTTGTTTAAGGAAGAGTAAATTTAAACCTCTTTTATTTTGTAATATTATCTCTGTTAGTGATCCTAGGGATTCTTCTAATTTGTCAACTGCCTTTTCTAAGGTTGCCAGGTCTTGATCTATCTGTTGACTAAGGTCTTTATAACTTTTGTCTGTTAGAATAAGGGCAGACATCCCTAGCACTGTGGAACCTGCCAGCCCAATTTCCAAAAGTGCTGGTATAAGGATGGGGGCTCTCTTGACTGTTATTGAGCCAGCTGGTTTCATGTGTAGTCTTTCTCTTTTATCCAAGTAGTAGTATACTTGGGGAAAAAATATGGCTCAGTATATATAGTTCAGTGGGACCAGATACAGCATGATGATAAAACAAACAGGGAGTACTGCCATCAGTGCAAGCAAACTAAGCCCCAAGCATGGCCTCTAGGTGTAACCCAGGGGAATATGACCCAATTACAATTATTAGGTCATTGGTTGTCTGAAGTATCCATGTTGTTTCTGGGATGTCCTCAGCCAGCTTGATGTGGAAGTGATGGATCCAGTGACATTTTTCAGCAACCTTCATTGCCATGGGGGTACTCAACACCACAGTGAAGGGTCCACCCCAACATTTACCCAAAGAAGTGGAATCTTTCTTTTTTATTTAAACTTGAGATCCAGGTAGGGCCACCAGGGTATCATCAAGTCTCTCAAGGGCTGCTTGATGACTTTGGAAGAGGCAGTGAGTCACCTGAAGGGAGGGCTGGAGAGCCTGTAGAGATCTAACAAGTTTCCCATTAGTTAATATGGCCAGATTTTCATCATGAATCTTAGGGGCCAATGGGGGAGGCAAGTCATATATGGCCTCGAAGGGAGCAATTCCTTGTATATAGGGAGTACAGCAAACACACAAAAGGGCAAAAGGAAGGAGACTCACCCAGTTTTTGCCAGTCTCTAAAGCCATTTTGGAAATGTTTTCTGAATTGTTTGGTTTATCTTTTCTACTTGGCCTGAGCTATAGGTCCAGTAGGCACAATGTAATTTCCAATTGATTTCTAAAGCCTTAGTCAAATTTTGGGTAATCTGGGCTATAGAAGCTGGACCATTGTCAGACGCCATGGTTATGGGCAGGCCAAATCGGAGGCTCATATAGGAGCTTCTTTGTAACTACAACATCAGACTCAGTCCATGTGGCAAAACTTTAGTCCATCCAGTAAAGGTGTCTATGAACACTCAGAGATATTTATATCCTCCTTTTCCTGGTCCCATTTCAGTAAAGTCAATTTCTCAGTGGCCTCCCAGGAAGTGCCCTCCTGGCAGGTTCATTCATCCAATGGGAGTCGCTTGGGGTTTACCAAAGTACACTGTGGACATCTGTGGCTCATCTCCTTGGCTAATTGAATTAGCCTAGGGATAAAGTAATGGCCTCGGAACAGTTCAGCCAGTTTTGTTCTGCCCAGGTGCATGGCCCTATGAGTTTCTTGAATCAGTTCTCTACAATACCTCAGGGACAAGAATTCGCCCCTCAGGGAGTTGTGTCATTCGTCTGAGGTGAGGGTTGTTTGTAAACCTCTCGCCAATTTCAAGTCTGAGTCTGTGTACTTTGGTTGGGCCAAAATCGGTGGGGGGAGTACAGGGAGAATCTCATTAGGGCCCACTGGTTTTAGGGCGGCCTCCTGGGTGACCTTATCAACCAAGGCATTTCCCAGGGACACTGGGGTGTCATCTTTTTGATGTTCCCTGTAATGTATGATGGCTACCTTTTGGGGTAGCCACATTGTGGTTAAGAGATCTAGGATCTCTGGAGCATTTTTTATTTTCTTTCCCCATGTAGTAAGAAGTCATCTTTCTTGTTAGATGGCCCCATGGGCATGTACAGTGGCAAAGGCATACTGGTTATCAGTGTACCATGTTTATAATATTATCCTTGCCCCATCGTAGGGCCTGGGTGAGGGTCACTAGTTCTGTCTTTTGTGCTGAGACTCCCAATCCCAATGCTTGGGCCCATATTACCTCAGTCTCTGTGGTCATGGCGGCTCCAGCCACCCTGGTACCTTCATGGAGATAGCTGCTTCCGTCAGTATAGAGAGTGGCCTCCAGGTTGGTGATTGGAGCATCTGTCAGGTCCACTCTTAAGCCAGAAGGGACATCTACAACATCTAGGCAATCATGGAGGGGTAGCTCTGGGTCGTCATCTGGCAGGAAGGTGGCAGGATTTAATGCTGTGGTGGACAGGAACTCAATTCGGCCTGGGTCTAGTAAGAGTGCCTGGTACTGGACAATTTTGGCATTTGAGAGCCATTGTTCAGGGAGACTCTTTAATAGGGTCTCTACTGTGTGGGGAGCCACAATCTGAAGTTTTTGTCCAAACGTCAGTTTTGTGGCCTCCTTAACCAACAGGGCAGTAGCAGTTATGGCCCTCAAGCAGTTTGGCCAGCCAGCAGCAATGAGGTCTATCTGCTTGAGAAATAGGCCGTGGGTCTCTTCCAAGGACCCAGGTACTGAGTCATAACCCCTTTGGCGATACCTTGGCTCTTGGCCACATGGAGTTGGAAAGGCTTGGTTAAGTCTGGCAAAACCAAAGCAGAAGCTTTAGTAAGGGCCAATTTTAATTTTTGAAAAGCTTGCTTTTTTATTTTGTCCATATTAGCCCTTCTGTTGGGTTGCCTCCTTTGGAGGCATAGAGCGGCTGGGCTTGTTCAATAAATCAAGAATCCACAGCCAGCAGTAACCAAGGACTCCCAGGAATTCGCTGACCTGGCATTTTATTTCCAATGGCCTTATTTTTTACAATATAAACTTTTGAGCAATCTCTATTAACTCTGATAATGCCTTTTCCTTAAATCCTTCCAGTTTCTGAAGTTTCTTTTTACTATCTGGGGCCGACAGGGAGACAAACACAGTATTTAAGGTGCACCTGTTTTCAGGTACCTCTGGGTCAGTAGGGGTGTAACTGTGATAGGCCTCTAGGAGGTGCTCCAGGAAAACTGATGGAGCCTCATCAGGATCTTGAATTCAGTTACCTTAGACAAATTTGTAGGCTTTCGGGCAGCTGTCTTTAAAGTGCCCCAGAGAGTCTGGCAATACCATTTGAGAGCCTCCTTACCTCTATCCTTGTTGGGGTGCCACGCGGGGCAAGCAGAGGGAAAAGCCAAATCAAGTTTGGCTGGATCAGAGCTCGGACGCTCAGGTCCCAGGATGAGCTTTCAACCTAGACTCTAGATGCGCTCATGCTCCTCAGAAGTGAAAAACATCTGGAGAAGTTACTGGCAGTCATCCCAGGTGGGCCAATGAGTGTAGAAAATAGACTCAAGGAAGGAAATTAATCCTTGAGGGTTTTGGGAAAAGAGGAGTTCTGCAGCTTCCAGTTATACAAATCACTGATTGAGAAAAGCATATAGATCATGGAGGGGCCTGGGCTCCCTTCGGCTTGGGGGGTTTCCCTCAGGGGTAAGCGGAGAACTGGGGCAGTAGCCTCAGAGGAGGAATCAGGGGATACGAGGTCTCGGGGTGAGGGTTGGGCAAAGCAGCACCCACTCCAAGTATGTGGTGGGCTCATGGGTGAAGTAAAGTTGGGTGAAGATGGGAGGGGCCTCAGGACTAGGGTGACTCTTGCATTTTGGGGGGGTCCCACAACAGTTACAACCTGTGAGCAGGGTCAGTACTGGGGTTGTCAAGAGTTGACTCATTTCAGGGAGTCTAAGACCAAATCAATTCATGCCTAAATATAGGTGACCTGTCAGGGTGTCCGGTCATTCCAAAAATAACCTGGTGAACCTGTTGAAGCAAAGACAAGTTAAACAAGCTCTCTGGGGACCAGTTAATATCTGGAAAGGTGGGTCATTCGAGTTCCCAGAAGGTCCGGAGTTTGCTGGGATAAACAGTCTCTCCGTCACTGGAGGCTCATTGCTTGAAAGTCCTGAAAATGGTTAAGGATACATTACAAAGTTGGTAGCTTAGCAGAAGCTGACTGACCCATGACAAGGAGACAATGACAGACAAGACGTCACAGACAACCAGACTAACAAAACCTGGTACCACCAGCCATCGTCATGGTCTGGGGCCGAGTCTTGGGCATTATGTTGTGTCCAATTCCTCCAAAGACTCCTGAGGGGCACCCCACTGAACAGAAACAGTCTTACTGGTAAGAATCCTGACGGCTCAATCCAAATCTGTGTCCAGGTTTTTGGTTTCACTTTGAAACAAAAAGTTTCTCGACTGAGGAACATCTCTTGGTGCATCCCCTGAGGAATAAATGTCTCAAAGAGACTTGACTTCTATTATTTTAAATATCTGAGCTCCTGGACAATATATATAGAAATATATTATCTGTCTTCACAATGTATTCAAAGGAGGATTCTGACAATGAGTGAAAACTCAGAAGTAAGAGCTGGGATTCGCATACAATAACACATATTACTTTCAGAATCTAATGGTAATTAACAACAAATCACTCTTGGAGTAGAGACAACACAGGAATACCAAATACACTAACAATTTTTCCTGCTACAACCAAAATTCTGAATACATGTAGCATTAAATATATAAACATTCAGTGAATCCAGGGTGTGATTGACATATATGGTGAACGTTTAAATTAAAACTATATTACAATAAAAGACAGATTGCCACTAATCCCCTTAAAATACTTGCTCTCATTTAAAATACACGTATCCACCTGGCGCGCTGGCGCACGCCTTTAATCCCAGCACTCAGGAGGCTGAAGTAGGAGGAGCATTGTGAGTTCGAGGCCGGCTTGGGCTACAACGCGAGCACAAGGCCGGCCTGAGCTACACAGTGTGAACCTGCCTCCAAAAAAATAGGGCCAGGAGTTTGGCTCAATGGCTTAAGCACCTATCTGGCAGGTGTGAAGTTGTGAGCTCGATCCCTGGTGCCACAATAAATAAATAAATAAATAAATAAAAAAAATACACATATCCAATCATTCTTGTCTCTCTTGGAAGCATTTCTGCAAGTCCGCTTTTGTGTGTTTAGATGCCTCAATATCCTGAACTGATTCAAAATATTTACTTTTCATGGTCTTTTTGGCTTTGGAGAAAAGCCATAAAGCTCATGGTGCAGGATCTTGTGAATTAAGTGAATGAAGACACAGTGTAATATTTTTCTTTGACAGAAATTGCAGTCAATGTTATGACATTCCTGAATTCCTCTAGACATTTATGTCACAACATGTAAGCAAAAAGTGAAATATGATATTTCACTTATTCTACAGCAGTAATGGTTATTTAGCATAATCTGTGTTTCTAATATTGAAGATTATTTTTCTTGTGTTAAATGAGAAACATATGAATATATTTATAGACTGAAGTAAAAGAATAAATTTAGAAGGAAAATAAATGAGCAGGTAGGAGGAGTAAACAACAGTGGAAAGATCTAGCAAATTTAGAAGGTAATCCAGTCATGAGCATAGTAAATATTGAGAGAGAAATTGTGAAGTCTAACAGGGAGTAAGAAGTGGTTGGTATGAGACTAGAGCTAAAGTAAAACTTGATCAAAATTTTATAATATAATTTCAAATGAAAGTCTTCATCAGTGAATAATTTGCACAATAGTCTAACATTTTTATATTTATACTTCTTCAGGTACTTCCAAAACTTTTAAATTTTTTAACCTACCTAAGATCTATATTCTGTTTGTATTGCCTGTATTTGTCTAGGCATAGACAGACATACACAATAAGATCACATTCCTTTCATTCACAAATCAAGACTATAGTCAGCATTATGATTTATTCTCCAGTACATAAATGATGATGAAATAGATTGGTTGAAATAATGTCAGTCATGAGCAGTCATAAATTTTCTTCAGAGTAAAATAAAAGAAAATTTTCTGTCAGCACCAAACTTAAGGAACAATTGAAATCACATTATTATGACACATGTTCAGTCAGTAAATATAGTACAGAGGTAATTGTATCCATTATAAAACAACTTATCTTTTTCTAGACATTCCTGGTGTTAATTGCATGAATTAACCATTGGATGTGCTATTCACTACTAACCTGAAAAGAATACATCGCACTCTTTTCTTCTTCTTGGATCAATTTCTTATTAACATAATTTATTTTATTTATGTTTGTAGATCATCACTGTTAGAGGCAAGCGTTGTCCTGAACTGAGGATGCATACAGTGATTCATAGAGGTATGCCAATATTTTTCTCACTTAAATTCAAAATTTCATTTTAATGATGATTTTTATGATGTGATAATAGAAGCTTATAGTCCTTACTGTTAACACATTTCAGTGCAGCTTTGAAAGTGTTTTGAGAGAAGAAATACCAGCTTATAAAATACATTTTATAAAAACCAAGATAATCTTAACATTTTTAGCAAAGGTAGAGAGTGGAAGCAAGATACTCGTATCAGGTATACAGTCAGTTTTAGTCAGTACACTGGATGTTCAAACCTGAGGATACAAAGTAGATGTTCTAGACATATTTAAAATTATTATTAAGAAAAAAGACTTTCTATTATCTGAATGATCATAAAACTTTCATGAAAATGTTTATATTTGAAAAAATAACCTAAAATTGTCATTTTTTTTACTCTGCTGTGTTTACAGTCACTCACCAGTCAACCTATAAATGGACCTTAGACCTTGAAGTTCTCTGAACTAGATCTGATTTTGAAATCTTAAATGTCAGTATACTATCTTCATAAAGACATTTCTTAACCCTCTGATCTTTTCACTATTTACTGGAATTCCTGTATTTCAACTTCATTAAGACTTATATATAAATAGTCAAAGTAAAGCCGTTTGATAATTAACATAGCTGCTTTTCAAAGTATTGATGAGGCATTGGTATTTTGGTAGCAACATAAACACCCTACCTCAGTTCCCTTGCTTTAAATCCTGACTTGGTCACTTAGTAACTGTCATTGGTAAATGCATCTGAGCCTATATGAACCTAAGTTTGTTCATTTGTAATGTAAGAATTACAATCATAATTTCTTCAAAGCATATGGTAAAGATTGAATAGGTTTAGATATGCGAAACCTATAGCATAGGATGCTTCATATAATAATTAAAGTATATATTAAATATTTTATTATTATTGCTACTACTTCTATTACTACTCCTTTTACTATGTGGGGAATTATTTACAAAACAGTGGTGTAAGTGCTTGCCTGGCAGGTGCGAAGTTGTGAGTTCGATCCCTGGTCCCCAAAAAACAAAACAAAACAAAACAAAACAAAACAAACAGTGGTTTTTGAACTTTACCTTCTTAATCTTGAATGATTCACATTCTTCATTACTTTTCTCTACCCACCACACAAATTTAAAGAAACAGAGGTTTATTTGGCTTACAGTTCGTAGAGGTTTCAGTCCATAGTTGGCTGGCTCCAAGGCAAAGTGTCATATGGCAGAAAGGCATCGCAGAGGAGAAACTGTTCAGTGTAGCAGAAGACAGCAAAAGCAACAAAAGATAACCACATCTTTTTCTATCCTTTATATTGTACCCAGGCTAGGGTGGATAACACTCAAATACTTACTCCTAGTCCCTTACAACCTTCAAATCTACCAGGAATCAATTCCAGCATCACACACTAGTTCCAGCCACCTCTAAAAAGCCCCACTTCACTGCATGAAGTTTTGGGGACTTATCTAGGCATAAGCCATAACGTTAGTGAAATATGATCTGTAAAATTGATTTTTTTGTAATTGAATTAATGCATGTTTTCTCAAAGTATAGTTCTAACATGTAGAATTAAATAAATTGACTCTAATTTTACTTTTTGCCATGTAAGAGAATCTCAAACAACACTTACTGACTTCTTTCATAGCAGAAGTCCAGAGATCATTAGAAACCTTCCCATTGACCCATGTTTAGTATAAGGTTTCTGACCTCCATTTTCCCTCATGAATCAAGATGGCTGCTGGAGTTTGAGCTACAATTGTTTGCTGTAGGAAAGACAAAAGGCAAGTGGAGCAAGATTCAAAGATTACCTGTCTTCACTCTGAGTCATATTTTAAATTAGTTCCTCAAAGATGTTAGCATTAGCATGCTTATTCTTCACTACCTATGAAGCTTGAATTGCTGTTTATGGTACCAAAACTCCGTGTTCTCAGAGTCAATTGAGTTAGAGGTCAATACTCCACACCAGAAGATACTTAAAACTTGAGAAAGAGTTCAAATTAGTACCAAAGATCTGGAAATGCACAAAATGTACAATCATTCACAAAATGTGCTTAGTAATTCAATTTTGCCTATGAAACTTGAGCTCTGTTGAGAGCTGACACTGATGCTGAGAATCAGTATGAAGCTTGTTCAAGAAATCACTTGCACCATGACATAGAGCAGAGTAAAAATCACAATTTCTAACTTGAATTGGTTGCTTACTGCATGTCTTGCATTTATAATGATCCAAGAGGTAACATACTATTCCTATACTCAGAAAGAAAACAAAAAGAATACTATGACTAGGAAATTTAAGTGACTCGTCTGAAAGTAAATGTTAAGTGTTAGCCAAAGGATCAGTATGAAACGGTGTATGTCAGCATCAGCTTCAGATACAGGTGCTCTCATCTAAGAGCCTACTTTCTTATTGTATTTTTTTCATAGCCTGCTTACTACAATTTTATTATCATTTTATAGGTTTTTTGACAGATATTTAAATTTTTGTGAAAAACACACAAGTACATTTCTAAAGGAAGTTTGAGAAATAGGAAAAATGTGTATTTAAAATCATATTTATCTGTAAGAGTCTAATCATCCATTCAGTCAGTCATTCATTTCTGCATTAATGTTGAATATAGTGAAAATGTCATCAGTCCTATCCATTACTAACTGAAGTTGACATAAAATATCATACATACCTGGGTAAACATTGGTTAAACATTGGTAACAATTTTTTCTTTTTCCACAAAAAAGTGAAAGGACTTTCTGTGTCTCACATACTAAACTAAAAGCTTTTTTCTACTATGTCTTGTAGAAAGAAGAAATGAGATTTGATTGTTTCCAATTCACATTAGAGAAGATAAGGCATCTAGGAAATTGAAATTCAGTACAAAATGAAATTGAAACAATACAGTCTGACAAGTAAGATACATTTTTATTATAATATGTTGTTTAACAAGTGACTTTTTAAGTAACAATTGGAAAGATGCTTAGAACTCTGGACTCCAGACATATAGGTATTGATCAAAACGTGCTTGGATTACATTTGCATTGTTTTTTTTATAATAGTCCCTCATAAAAATAATCTAATTCAGCATAGATTTGAGGACTTTAACCATTTTTGAAATAATTATCACAACATAATAGAAAACCTATGTAATAGGCAATGTTTATGCCAAGTGCCATGACAAATTAATAGCCTTTGTTCTCTCAGCATATTGACTACAAGTTTAAAAAGTGGCACTAGAAATTGAAAATCTGTGCTAAAAATCATTGATGTTTTATATCCAATCAGGAAAATAAAATGAAAGCATTGTAATGATCTTAGGTCCAGTGAATGAAACACTTCCCTTATATCATTTTATGTACAATATTTTGCAAAGTTCATATATTCATCATGTTTTCTCTGATAGACAATAAAATTATTGTTGACAATATTTGACTCTGACTCAGATACATACTGACTTCTTGATCAAATCTGGAACAAATGGTGCAAACATAGGTTGCTCAGCCAAGTGGTTTATAGCATAAAATTTTGAGAACTGTATCATATGATTTAGCACTGTGCTTATCTGTATATAACACAAGAATACAGTATATTTTTCTCATTTTACAGGGAACGCAGAAACAACCCAGGACTACAGTGTGGCTCTAAAAACCATCAGAATTGGCTGGAAGCTCCTTCCATTGCTTTTTAATGTCTTTAACATGTTTTCTCATGGTTACAGTATCAAATCCGTTCCACTTCAGTCTCCATGTCTGGAATCCAGCATAAGAATGAAAGGACAGAAAAAGAGATAAGGATGTGCCTTTGCTTTCAGGCACAAATATATTCATATAATGCATTCAGCTCTTAACTTGCTTTTCCTATGTTAAAAACATGACACTCAAAATAGTAGGGTATCATTTCATGCCAGCACAGGGTGATTTACCACACACAAAATTTACTATTAATGGATGTGTAAATTTTTAAAAATATTTCATAAAGATGAGCAGTGTTTGTGCATGTTTTCTCATTCTTAGGTGAGCGTATCATTTAAAAAAGTTTTTAAAAGTAGAACGTCTTACTAACAATTAGTAATAGTGTAAATAATTAGAAATATTTTAAATGTTGAAAGATACTGTCAACACATCCTCCTAATGTACTGATTCATGATTATAACAGCAATGCTGAATACATTTGTTCTTTTACACTCATTTTAAAAAAATTATCCTAATTAAAAATTTTTAAATTTAATTTTAACAACTTTATAGAATGTAATTCATTTTTTTATTTGGTATTTCTTTGATTTTGAGTGAGTTAAATATTATTTTGGGTGTTTTGGGAAAATTTGTGTTTTCTATATCATTTAGATGGTTGTAAAATAATTCACACTTAAAAGAGGATTCACATTATATTATTTTATTTCAATTTATGTCACAATTATGTTATGGAATTGGCATAATTATTTGCCATTTTTAGAAATGTAAGAGAATAATACTTTGAATTTCTGTGGACTTTATTTAAAACTACAACACCAAGCACTTGACTAACCAAACACATGGCTAAGAATACAAAATTGCAGCAGCAATCACATGACTACCTAAAATCTAACCTTAAGTAATAGCATTTAATTTCATACACAACCACAAGACATTTTTATGAATTTACAATGGGCATATGTACATGTAACAAATATAAACAGTATATCATTATGTATCCATATGTACAAACATATGACATAAAAACAGACAAGAAGTTTTGTGAGATTCTGTGCCAAAAGTAAGAAACAGTGAAAGAAACAAGGAAAAAAAGTGAGTAAGAAAAGCTGAAGACAGAGTAAGAGACATAACAAGTGGTAGCCTAATTATTTTTGTTATGATTTTACATAAAATTGTAATATTTTTATTTGGTGTACTTTTAATTTTTAGTAGATTTTAAACCTGATATAATTTGATTTCAAATTCATGTTTCAATGTATATTTTGATACTGGAACAAATAAAACATAATTAATAGGGAATACTTTGTTCATTATTTCCTCATAGACTAATATTTATTTTTTCTTTTCTTTTCTTTCCTTTTATTTTTTGTACTGGGGATCAAACTCACAACCTTGCGCTTGCCAGGCAGGCACTTATGCCACTGAGCTAAATCCCCAGTCCCTTTTATTTTTAATAATAAATATGAGTCCTTCTATTTTTGCATGCTTTGACATTTTTCCAGTTTGTTATTTTGATTTTTATTAATATTTTCTTGCTATCCAAATATAACAAATAATGTAAACTTAATTTTGCCACGCTAATACACTAATAAATTATTTCACAATCTCAGTTATTTTGTTTAAATTTTATTTAAGTTTTTAAGGTAAACAGTTGAAGTTATGAAAATTTTCTTTATTCTTTCAACCATCATTAGTGCAACACTATCTCTACTTTTAAAAATCATTATGCAGGTTATCATTCTAATAGGATTATCAAACATAATGAGCAATGAAATAATTTTAATAACAATATTATGTATATACTATATAGAAATATTTTGATATGCATTTAAATTACATAATGCTAATAAATAACCATTGCTTTTGTCCTTTTGCCCTGTGAAGACATTGCGCCAGGACACTATGTTGATACAGAAAGCCCTCATAAGCCTATGAATAAGCCTCAGAATAACAATGAAGACTAGCACTGATATGCTTACTATGTTAGTGTGTATATAATAAAATAGAAGTAATTATTGAACATTGTAAAAATCACTGACCTTTTCTTTTACAAATGTTTCTTTATTTTAAGGTTGCAGATCTTTTCTTTTGAATGATAGATTTTACTTGGAACCATCTCTAGGGTATACTGCGCTTCTGTTGTACCACTCATCAGGGACCTTTAATACATCCTATAGAGCACCTCATGTGAACTATCAATTTGTCCCACTGACAAAGTGACTTAGTTGCTGTTTTGCTCGGTTACATTATTTTGTCTTCTAGAATTACTGTTTTTATTCAGAAGGCACATCACAGTACAGAGTCATGAAAAGTCGCTAACTTTAGGTGAAGAATTGCAAATCCACATCATCAATAACAGGAATTTCTTGATGTTTTCATAAAATAATACACTACTAAAAGATTTTCCAGCTTCTTTTTTGTCACATCAAAAACCCCCAAGACCTATTTTCATACAGTTGATTGGGACCTGAATATGAAGTATAACTTCTTTTTTCAAACTTTTGAAGAATGGTCAATAATTTTCAACAGATGACTCCTCTGTGTATTTGGTTTAGAAACTTTTCAACAGATTATAACACTAGTTAGAATAATGCAATGAACTCTCCTCTCTACCACTTCCTTTCATCAATACGTTTCCTCAATAACGCATCCAATTCTTCTCCCCAGTAATCACAGCGTATTTAGCATAAATAAATCTCAAACACTGCAATTACTCGTTTTCATTTTTCATTTCTACTTTTTTGGGGGGGAAGCTGATACCTAGGGAGTGTAGCATTGAACCAAGGACATTGTGCATGCTGGGCAATCATTCTGCCCCTGAGCCATGTGTAATTATACCAATGTATCTATTTAAAAGATTAATGTGCATATTAATAGGCATAGTCACAATGTTACACCATATCTTCACCCCCAAAGCCAAAGTCATTTGTTCATTATTACTGTTATGTGGTATCCAATAAATGTTCACAGGATTTTAATTATCATAATTCAACTGAAGTAAAAGACAATTAAGAAATAGAATATTTCCTTCCCAACAAAATGTTCACATCTAACTCTAAAATCAATCATTTTCATATCTTTCAACTCCTGGCAACCACTGACCAGCTTTAAATTCCTTGTTTTACCTTTTCCAGAAATGCCATATAAAGGAAATCCGTGTTTCTCAGTTTTTCATCACTGTGACAAAATACCTTAGTTAACACAAAAGGAGGAAAGATTTATTTTGGAACAAGTTTCATAGGTTTTATAGTCCACAGTTACTTGGCCCCTTTGCTTTAGGTCTGTGGCAAGGTCTACATCATGCTGAAGCAAAATTGCTCATCTCATAGTGGCCTGAAAACAAAAAAAGGAGTTAGAATCACTATATCCTCTTCAAGGGCACATCCCGAATGACCTAATTTCTTTCAACTAGACCACACCTCCTAAAGTTTTCACTACATCCCGAAACTGTCAGCAGCTGGAGACTAAGCTTGTAATACATGAAATTCGGGGGACGTTTAAAACCAAATCAAAACTCACACAAAATACGACTTGTTGATTCAGTCTATTTCTGCATCTTTTGCTTCCTTCTGGAACCAGAAAGAAGTGGGGGTAGCTTGCCCATTAGCTACAGAGTGGACCAGAAAGACTTGGCATTTTTATACAATGGAAAGCTATTCAACTATAAAGAAAGATAACCTCGAGGCTCTTATAGGTAAATGGATACAATTTAAGATCATGCTCACAGATGAAATGATTCAGAGTCACATGAGTGAACACTGTATTGTCTCCCTAGTATAAAAAACTAACGAAGTTGGTAAGATTCAAAATACACAACGCATATTGTGAAAGTGAAAGAGGAGGAAGTATCTAAAAAGGGAAGGCAGTGACCATTGTTAATCTATTATCATGATTTGAACCCTGTATTGTTTTCATTGTTCTGTTTAGTTTGGTTTTATTTTGTTTTGGTGTCTGGTTTTGTTGTATTTGGTAGCATGGACAGTTATTTCAAAGATAACAAGATACATTATGGAACCATTATTCATTTCCTTTCATCTTTTTATAAATTGATGTACTATGCTCATTGTTTTGCTCTAATTGACTCTGTTCTGTTTCATTTTGTTTGGTTTTATTCTCTTCAAAGTAAAAAAAAAATTTAAAAATTAAGGATACTAAAAATCAGGAAAGATAAGACCTTCACAAGTGTTTTTGATTTTGAAAAGCTTTCAAGATTATTTTTTAGGAGATGAAAGATAGTCTAAGCTTTTATTTTTCTATTAATTTTGCAAATAGTTTTTTTCTAAACAAATGAATAAACAAACAAGATGAAAAATAAAAGAAAAAAAGAGCCCTCTAAGATTTATTTTGGGATTACATTAAATCTACATATCAATTGAGAAAGAATCAGTATCTCAACAATATTAGGTCTTCCGATTCAAAAATATGGTATGTCTTTACAACTATGTATGCTTTTTAAATTTCTGTCATAAATGTCTTAATTACATTTGGTAGTTATAGTACAAATATACAAATGTTCAACATATTTTTAGCTTACACTATTTTTTTTTTTTTTTTTGCAGCACTGGGGATTGAACTCACAACCTCGCAACTGCCAGACAGGAACTTGAGCCACTGAACCAAACTCCCAGCCGTGGTTTTTTGAGCAGGGTTAGCTTACACTATTATTAGTGGTCTTTTTAACAATTCTAATTTCCAATTGGTTTTTGCTACCATTACATATCACTGTTATTCTATTGATACACAAAATCCTATTTTTGTGTCAGTTAGAAATTAAATTTAAGCGGGGCGTGGTGGTGCATGCCTTTAATCCCAGCACTCGGGAGGCTGAGTTAGGAGGAGCGTTGTGAGTTTGAGGCCAGCTTAGGCTATAACGCAAGCACAAGGCCGGCCTGAGCTACATAGTGCAACCCTGCCTCAGAAAACCAAGGCTGGGAGTTTGGCTCTGCAGCTTAAGCACCTGCTCTGGCAGGTGCAAGGTTGTGAGTTCAATCCCTGGTGCTGCAAAAAAAAAAAAAAAAGAAAAGAAAAGAAAAAAAAGAAATTAAATTTAAATTTTAAAAATCTAAGCAATTAAATCAACTTGGAATGTTTTCATTCTGCCAACTATTTGTTAGGTTTAGTTACTGATATTTTTACATACTTTAGCATTTCTATATGATTAATCATGTCACAAGAAAACAGAGAACATTATATTTCCTCATTTCTGTTATGTCTGCATTTTATCATTCTCTTGTTTTACTAGATTAACTCTTCCAGTAGAATGTTTACTTGGGAGTGATTTCTTGTGAATAACATTTCTTAGCCTCTAGTTTAAAGCAAAAATCATTTGTTTTGCTACCATTGTACATGATATGAATTGTAGGAATTGAACTGTAGGAATTTCGTAGATAATTTTATAAATTTGAAGTTTCTTTGTTTTTATTTTTCCTTGTACTAAGTTTTTTATTACAAAGAAATGTGTAAATTTAATGCTTTTTCTACGTTCGTGAGACGATTTTAGTTTTTCTTCTTTAGGTTGTTGACATAGTAAATTACATTGATTAATTTGTATATGTTTAACCAATTTAGCATTCCTTGAAAAAGTTTACTTGATCATGATATATCACATTTTGATAGCTTGCTGATTTGATGAATATTGTGTGTAATTATCCATGTTTCTTGTCCATAATTGTACTTTTGACTGTCTTGCTTGGAAAGAAGGTAGTTCTAATACCATAAAATCATCAAACGTATAGGGAAGTATTCATTGTCATCTAATTTTTGGTAATTTTTGTTGATAATTATTATTATTTATATTTCTAATATTTGAGAACATTTTTCTGGTAGTGCCAATTATAAGTGTAATTTTCTGTGTGTGTTTTTAGAAATTAAATTCATTTAATACATACAGAACTATTCAGATTATTTATTTCAATGTGAATGCTTTGGGTGTTTGTGAATTTAAAATTTTTTATTAATTTCTTGTATCCTCGCAATACCTGTAGGAGGTAAAAGTTTAATTTTATAATAAACTTTTTATCTGATTTCCTAAGTTGTTTTCCCATTTTCCATTTCCTGAAGTAGAAGTAATTTCACCAAGTGAAAGGATCCTTTAGATACTGCAATTTTTTTTCATGTTTAGTTCTATTTGACTACTTTCTATTTCCAATAATAGAAATCCTAAAGTTCTTTCGTCTTTTTTTTTATTTAAGCGAAAAAAAAAAGACATATATAACAAAGACAACAAGCAAAAGAGACAAACAAATGACTAGAGTAAATACACAACAGTAACATTGCAGATTTACAAAACAGGATGATAGAAACTTGACAATGGTTGAAATATCGCGTATCGTTATCTTTAAAATGGTTACTTACATTAACAGATATAGACATGTAAAATTTGACAGTCATTTTCTGTCTGATTTTCCTGATAGTAACCAAGATGTACTCCTGCACACAGATGAATGTACCAATGTTGAAACGTACGGATCACTTCTCAAATGACATCACCAGTAGTACTTCTCTCAGCAAGGATAGAGATAATCCTCAGAAGTGTTTAAAGTGAAAAGTGCTCATTTTTCCTTCTAAAGTGCCATTTTTTTCATGGAAGCAACAGCAATGTTCTGGAATTTTTCATTCAAGGAGAGATTTGCACACATATTGGCATTTAGTGTCATTTTGTGAAGCTTTAAGGTAGGGACACTGTCTTCACAATCTTCCTTATTGTTGGGACAAAATATTCACCACCCCAAGCTTAAAGGAGAGGTTTATTTTGGCTCACTTTCAGAAGTTTCAGTCCCTGACTGTCAACCCCAAATACAGAAGGAGCATGATGGTAGATCTGGTGGCAAAGAAAGCTTCTCACATCATGGTGGCCAGGAAGTAGAAAAAGAAAGGTAGAGCATGGGAGGGAGATACCTATAGTATTTCATGTCACTTCCCCAATGGTCCACTACAGGCAGACCCCCACCTCCTAATAGCAAGTCTCTTACAGTCCCACATTATCCACGCATATTTTACACATCAGAGAATTTTGGGGGACATTTTTAATCTAACTATAGCAGTCACCTTGTGGCCCTTTAAAACTCAGTGGTGAACATAGTGGATCAGACCAAAAAAGGAAATTATTTTTCAATAACTCACAAATGCATAAAATGCTGTATGCTCAGAGCTAGAAATACAAATAGAAATATATTTGTAGTAGCAGAAATCATTTTTTCCAAAGCTTCACCGTGGTTCCACTGATTTTTTGCTTTATGTCCCTCTAAGATTTCCCACACACTTAGTATTTTGGACCATTGGAAAGGAGAGGTGAGAAGAGTAACAATTCACACACATGTAAACACTAATTCTAATACAGGATATGTGTAGTATATGGGAAATTAGAGAATGAAGAACCATTTCAAGCGGAGAAAAGGTAGAAGAACTCTGGTTGAACCAACATCCTTAATGGTATGTTGAATTTTAAAGAATAAAGTTTTGAAAGAACAGTAAATAACACACAAGAGTGTTTAGAAT